>JARHVA010000435.1:3327500-3460000 GCA_037957365.1 Torreya grandis
TCAATTCATAAATAACCTAATAATGATTTTGTTTCCACAAAATTTAAACCCTAATATATTCACTTAAATAAAAAATATAAGGCATGATTTTTAACTTACTTAGTTTCAATCCTATTTGGTGTCTCTTCATATGCTCTCCATGATGTTGGTGGTGTGGATTGCAACCCATTTTCCTTTAAGGTCTCAAAGCAAATCTCCTCACATAATTTATACTAAAAAATCATGCTAAAAATAAATGTGGATAAATGAATTTATTAAAAAATACTCTTTTATTTATATTTTCACCCTATTTCAAATATTCCCCCCATCCCTTCATTATATTAATTTTTCCTTTTTTAAATTCAACTTCTAGGACAATCTAAAAGAAACTATTCTAAATCTATCTCAATTTCTTGCAACTATCACTCTCATAAATTTTTCATTATAATTTGAAAGCACATATTTTTTATATTTTTGTATTTACATCTTGCCATTACTAGTATATATCATTTCCACATATGATCACATGGCCCCTATGTCATGAGCATTCACTAAGCATGAAATCTTTGAATGGTAAAAAATTATTATTTCAATCAATACTCTAGTTTTCACAACTAGGGGGAAATTATTTACACATACCTTAATTTTTCAAGTTTGATGTTGATTCTAATAATTTTATTGTTTGATGGCCCAAACCACTTAATTATTTTACTCTTTTCATTCATTTTGATCATTTGTCCATTTTCTCACACAAAACCTCGAGGGTGCATCATCACATTCATTATCTTTCATTTGGGCCAATGTTTTTCTTATTAATCATTAACACTCTACTTATTATAATATTCTTTGAAAAGGTGTTTCTTCACAACACCATTTCAAAAAGTGGTAAATGTAGACAACTAAATTATATTTAGTGTCTAAATGTACATAAAACCCACTAATTCTTATTCTTAAAATTCAAATTGTAATTTATGACATCTCCTTCCTTATTTAAATAATTGAATAAATTTAATTTAATTAGCTATACACACTTTAAATCCAAATTTAACTATTAAATCTAGATTTTACACCTCACCCAACATCTTCCACCTTTATCTCCTCACATGTTGACTCAACCCAACCAATCCCATAACTTCCTCAACTTCCTTTGAATCATCCCTTGAGATGTAAAATAATTTGACCTATTATTGGTGACTCAGTTAACCATTTTTATTATTCTCTCAATCATTTAAAATGGTCATCATCCTCATGGATGGGGACTCATTATCCACTGGAGATTATTTGGACTATTTGAACTATTCAAATAACCCTCCACCATTATATATTTCCTCTATAAATATATAAATAAGAATGAAATCCATAATTTTGAATTATGATAAGTGTTATAAAAATCACAAGTGAATCCAAAGTGAATAAAAGCCATCAGAGAGAATTATTGAATCAAAATACTACCCATTTTGCCTTGCATTAGAAGAGTGAGCAACCAAAATTCAAAGAGATCTAATTGAATTCACATCACAATAGAAGAGGATTTTTTTGACTAAAATATAAGTTTGTGTTGTTTATTTTGTTTGTATCTCTATCTTAGGTTGAGTTATTTAAGATTAACATTTATTAGTTTAATTTGTATTTATAGTTTTTCTTTAATGTAGGCATCACAAATCATTGTTTATCTCTAAATAAGATAAACTAAATATTTGATAGTGGTGATCCTAAAATTGATACATCTCCATTTTACTTATAAACATCCCAAAAATTTTCAAAAATATAAAAAAACAAATATTCAAGAAAATACAAAAACATTCAAAAATACAAAAAATACTCAACATGCCCATGTTTTATTATCTCTTTGGCATATATATATTTTTATCTATATTAGTAGGTATAATATCATTTCATTCATATATACACATATGTTTCATGCATATTTGAGTGTAATATAGGCATACCTAAACACATGATCTATGCATTTCCATATATTAGGCCTCTCCTAAACCCATATCATATAGTATGTTAGGGGAATATTCTTTCCTTGATCATGATTGATACAAGTTATATAGCCTTTATGATCATTTATACATTATCATGTTTGAACTTATATGCCAATTCTTACACATATCTCTATCCATGATCATATATTTCACAATGTACTTGATTTGTTACAATACATGATATTTTTGCTAACACATATATGCATGGACTAGTATAATATGGTTATGTCATTTGTTTATGATTAATATATTTTCTACTTCCTTGAGTGTATTCATTGCTTTTTATTGTCTTACTTATTAAAATTTGAATGTGTTCCTTGCTTTTGCTCCCCTATGCCATTTTATGTTGATTGTACATTTCAATATTTCATTGTATGTTGATTAGACATTTGAATATGTCATTATATATATATTTTACATTTAAATATATCATCACTTTTGATTTTTTGGTATCTGAACATGCCATTTGAATGACATTTATTTAATAGTTTTCAGAATATTGAAGTATTATTCTTAATTTATTTAAAGTTCTGAGTTGACTAAATCAGTAAATAATATTACAATAAATAGACTAACAATTTGTATAATTTATTTGACCTTCATAGCTTTTTAAAAATAGTAATAAAATACGATAAATATAACTTAGCTTAACTAGGATTGAGATTGATGAGATAGAAGCTAGTATTGGTTGTGCAAAACTAATACACTATCACAAACTAGGATCTAACTTTCATTTGGCAAAAGGATAAGAGCACCAAAAATAGGAAACTTTAGGGTATGGTGTTATAGTCCAATTCCTACCACTATTATCCAAATTGGTCATAAAGATCTAAATTTTATGGGTTTTGTCTACTATCTCTGTATTATTCCACCTATGAAATTTTGAGTCTTGACTATTGAAAGTGTTCCTTGTAGAGTTGATTTAATCTCCAATCCTAAACCTTTAGTATACTTAAATAAAACTTGAGAAAGAGGGGGTTAGTGTGTGTAAGATGAACTAAACATGTATCTACACTCCTTATGTGGGCACATTGCCTACATACTAATACTTTGAAGAGGAATCAAGCCATATGTAGTTCTCCCACTTGATGTGCTTTGTGCAATAGTGTTATGCAAATGCAAAAATTCTAAATTGGGTGTGTTGGAGGTGAATAGGGACTGGTGTGAGGTTTTGAATGAGCTTGTGTCTATATTGGTTGGCTTCATGTAGAGAATAGGGAAAATTACCTTAGTGGTTTTATTATATTCTTTCTTGCTTTTTAAATAATTTATAACCCCTTATAAATGAATTTTGAATGGGATTTTATAGAGATCTATTGGTCATGGGTTAGATTCATTCACACTAGGCTAACAAAATGAGGAAGAGGAATCTAGAGAAAATGATTACTTGGGCTCAAAATGTAATTTGGATCAAAGCGCTAGAAATGAGACACCTTAGGGTATATTATTATAGTCTAACTTGGGTGATATTGTCTTATAAGTATGGGACTTGGGGGATGGAATAAGCATGTAAACTAGATCCTAGATGAGCTGGAATGAGGTTCCAAAAGTCTAAAGATGACTGGTAATTAGCAAAAAGGTGGATAGAAGGGTCTAGAGAGCATGCAAGAGGGACCTATGGGTTGGGTGTCATAAGCCACACTCAAGATACCAATTTTGACATTTTATATGACTACATTTACTCCCCTTTATTCTAGTGATGTGGCAAAGCAAAATACTAGGATAAAATAAAAATATAAATCATACCTAAAATTACCTACAAGGGTGAAGCCTATGAAGTTATGTGATGTTGGGTGTATGTAGAGAGAGCACATTGTGAAGTATAAATCTATAAAATAAAATCATGAGTAGATCATTTATCATTAGATACACTATATCTAAAATAAGAACATATAAATCAAGGCAAGAGAGAGAAGAAAATAAAGGAATGAATACAGCTTATTGACTACATGAACCAATATAAAACCTATTGTGATGCTAAGAGACATTGGATGATGTTGAGTAATGTTGGGTATGTGTTGTACCAAGAGTAATATTAGGAATAGAATTGAGTTCTCAATTCCTTGAGAGTAGATCAAGAATGTAAATATTGGTCCTTTGGCTCCATCATCACCTACTAAGTGAAGTTATTTGATCATGCATGTGTTAATCAATGTTTGGATTGTGTTTTTAATCTCTCTGAGTAGGTGGCTCAAGAATACAAAGGTTAGCCCTTTGGATCCATCATTTCCCCATGAACTGAAGTTATAAATTGATACCAGTATGAATGTGTGTAAGATAAGATGGATATTGAATCCCATGATTTATCTATAATCTAACAATGTGGCATGGATAGTTGAATGTGTAGTGAAAAGTAGGCCAATTTTGGATAACTCTAGAAGGAGGAGATTAGGATTGTATGAAAGGCACTCTAAAAGTAGGATGTAGGCTTATGTGAAAGCCACTTGGAAATGTGGAGGTTACGCTTGTATGAAATCCAAAATTAAATTATGCCAACCACCTATAGATAAAGGTGTATAACTACTAATAATACCTACATAATAAAATAAACTCAAAAAGAAAAGAAGTCAAATTTTTCATGCACATTAACCCTAATCACTGGTGTTTATAACATGGATTATGATTTAGAAGCTATACCAACTACCTAATTTGAAACTTGAAGTGAGATAAATCATGTTATTTATGATGCCCCCTATATTTGTATTCTCTAAGAAAAATTATATTGAAACTATTGAATCTAAACTAGTTTGTATATGTAAAACTATATTTGATCTTACCTTTCTACCTATTTTTAGAAACTCTAGGTTTTTTGTTGTTTAGATAAGAGCACTAAAAATAGGACACCCTAGTTTCTAGTGCTATTTTCCATGTTTGGCACTATTTTCCTTTACTAAAATTGATGATTGTTCTATAATCATCACTATAGTCTATTTTTCCTAGTTTGACTTTTGATTATTGTTCTGAGTGTTTTTTAAAATAATTTTTTGACTGTTAAGAGATCTGATCTCTATGAAAGAACCCCTATTTGTTTCCCCATCATTTGAGGGTAAGAATGAAGATCATGTAATGACTTCCTTCAGAAGAAAGATCCCTGCAAGTGTGTTATGTTATGTTATGAAATACATGATATGAAAATGATAATCAAAATGATGTCTCAATATATATCATAGTTTGTATTGGATATTGTTAGATAAATAGGGGTATTCATATATAAATATAAAAATATAATAACATGTGTAATGTACTAAATTGAAACTAGAAATACTAGTTATTAGTTGTCAAGGAAGAGTGGATCATGATGTCCAACATGGCATCCAAGAAAGCAAAATAATATATGATGTGGATCATGGCATTGTAAAGAATAGAGAAGCAAAAATTAAACAAGAACCCAAATCAATAAGAAAGAAGCATACAAGAGTGGCCAAGGGGCCAAGAAAACAAGGGACATGAGCACATGTCACTCAAACTAGAAAGCAAGAATACAAGGTATGTTCAAATTCCACATATACACATAATTTA
The DNA here is from genome assembly GCA_037957365.1 of Torreya grandis. Classification (NCBI taxonomy): domain Eukaryota; kingdom Viridiplantae; phylum Streptophyta; class Pinopsida; order Cupressales; family Taxaceae; genus Torreya; species Torreya grandis. The sequence goes on from JARHVA010000435.1 coordinate 3,332,990, forward strand.
AAACAAGTAAGGTTAGCACAAGGGCCATAATCATAAATAAGAGTACAATAAAAGTAAATTATCAAATATTCTAAGGCACACATAATAATAAAAGCAAAGGACATTGGAAAATGTCCTAATGCACATACAAGATATAAAATATAAATAGAGAAATGTAATTACATCTAGCTACATAAAGCAAGAAAGGAAGGTATATAATATGTTGGAAATAAAATATCATCTAGATAATCAAAGAAAGAAGTGACATTATGGAAGACATGGAGTGCCATACTAGGTATATGCTAAGAAATACACAAGTGATATATACTGGTGAATGTCAATAGATTAATATGTTTAATCTAGTAAGTAATGTACATCAACATGATATATAGAGTGTGTGGTGTAGGAATGACATAACCTAGATGGTGTAATCATGTAGAAGATGCCCTCAATGGGTAAATGTATTGATGTGTGTCTTGAATGTAGAAGTGTAATGCCCCCTCAATGGATATATTGAATCAATTAAGCATCTGGAAGTCACTACACACACTCAAATAAAATCAAGTGAAGCATGGTAATGCAGATAAATCTACAAACAATATCATATAAAATAAGAATGTAAGTTTAACATGGTAGTAGAAATATAAATCTTGGATAATGCATACAATTGAAATGTTTTTAAATTTTTGAATGTTTTTTATATTTTGAAATTTTGTATTGTTTTTGTATTTTGAGTTATTTGAGTGTTTTTGGATTTTTGATATATTTGAATTTTTTTGGTATTTTGGAATAAGCTATGTATAATCAATCATGAGAAGAATATGTACAAGAAAAATAAAGAAATTGTTTACAAGAAAGCAAAAATAAATTATGTACAAGTAAGGCTAAGAATAAATGATACTAATCGATGAGTCTCATGGGAGACTCCCTATCATAATGTCTTATATAAAGGAGAAGAATAGTGAGTGATCATGGCATAAGAGTACAATAAAAATGTCCTTTTATTATACTCTTATTTGTGATCACTCTTATGACTCCCTATCATAATGTCCTTTTATTGTACTACCAGATGGGTCCCAAATAAGACATTATGATTGGCATAAGAGTGATCATAAATAACAGTAAAATAAAAGGACATTATCAAATATCTGGTAGTAGGAAAATCTATCTAAACATGTGCTTTATATGTAGAGGCATGAGACCTTAATGAGAATACCCTAGGTGTGAACACTATAGTTAGAAGCTATATAGAATTATGAAACTATGGTTGCTATAAAAGAGACCTCTATGGAAGTGTATGAACTCTCTATGTTGGCTATGGATGCCTCAACTATTTTTGAGTCTAAACTGGAGGAATAACTGTAACTATTGGAGAAATTGAAACTAGTGGTAGAACTAAAAATGGTGACTAAAAAATAGTAGATGGTTCTAAAGTGGGGAGTGATAACTCATATAGAACTAAACCAACTATAACAACCTAATTATCATGAATGAATTTCAAGCATCTATGAAATATAAAAGGTACTGCTCAAAGTTTTTGAATCCGTGGTTGACCAAGTAATATATCAAAAACTCCTCCACTAGGAATAATAGTAAATGGTGTGGCCACATATGTTTTACCAACCTATAGAGGAAGTATAACTCACCCAATGAACTTTATATGTGCCCACCAAATCTACTGATAACTATGTATATCAAGGTAATATCCTAATCTAAATATCCCAAATGCTATAGTAATGTCATAGTGCACATGTTCACACTAGATCCATTGTCTATGAAAACACTATGAATAGGATGATTATGAATGTAAGATCTAATAAAAAATGCATGATAATTTGAATCATGCTCAACTATCTCCTAATCAAACAAAGAGATCAAAGGTCTAGTTGGAATTCTACAATTATATACACCATTCATGTTGCTCAAAGGGTGTAACTCAACTAAAGGTGTCTGATATGTATTTTGTGGAGGATGTGCATGATATGCATTGCAAACACTTGATGTATCCCCTGTCTCTTATTTAGAATGCTATGGGAAAGGATATTAAAATATTTTCAAATTTTTGTCTTATGTTTTATTTTATTAAAGAGGCTCAACTAAAGAGCCAAAATCAATAACATTGCCATCTATCAAGTCCTATATCTAATGTTTCAAATTGATGCATCTATTTGTTGTGTGGCCTGGTGCCTTGTGAAAATTAGAAAATGTATTCTGATCATATCCCCATGGAAGAAGCTTTATTGGATTAACTTCCTAAATATGATGGAGAGATATGATATTGCATTCCAATAATTGATGAAAAACTTTGGCTAGAGATATTAGTAGATTGGAAAAAGTTCATCAAAGAGGTATAGATAAAACCACTCTGTTACAATCCACACTTATAATATCTAAAAATAATGTAGAATATAATGTACATCAACTCAACATAATAGATATGGGTGGACCAAGATGTCCAAATAATCAATATATTTAGAAATAGAATACCCTTAAGATAGGGCAACCCCATACACTAATCCTTTAACAAGGATTAACTCCACAATGTCTCTTTGAGGGGACAACCTCCAATATCCTCTTATAATAGAAGACTCAATTCTTAATTCATAAGTTTACAATGATAAACATATCCTTTATATATACCTCTATTTGACTAACAATGGATGAGTAACCTATTTATCCCAATATAGGCCGACCATTACCCAATACACTAATTCCACAAGTTACTCCATTAACCTAATATATTAGACCCATATAACTAACCAAAGGGGATATGTGACACATGTTACCATCTCCATCAACCCATATATATTAATATATCATGTCCTTAGATACATATCATTACTTCCCTCCTTGATATGTTTCATCCCTGAAACATAAGAAGTAACTAAATAATGAGTATGTTTCAAATAATTACACACTTGTCTCTAATCTTGATCATCTAGCAATCCATATGTGATCCTGATAGGTTATAGTTCTCCAATCTTGTTTCCAAATTCCTTTATGATCCTCTAATTCCATTTATGATCATAATTATACTGCTTTGGTGTCCATGCATAATTATTCCTCTTATGATTCCATGTACCATATTTCATTTAACTACTCTAATTCCATCCATGACCATAATAGGTATTCGTTGGCTTCCATTCATATCCATAGTTATTAGAAATTTGATTTATTATATAGCTAAAGTATTTGTTATTATGACACTCCCTCACATGGTTCAATGATTGCTTCCTCTCATGATGATATGGTGTCTATATACCTCAACTTTTTCTGATACTTTGACCTTATCAACCTTTTCTTCTACCCCTTGCAACCTTTTATTTAGTGGTTCCTTTGTTTCTTGAGTAGAGGAAGTGTTTTTATTTGATTGTATTATTTCTCCATATATATCTTCATATGAATATTTCACATGATCTTCATCACCTATTTTAATCTCATCTTCATGATCTGCCTTGACTATTATTGGTGCTTTTCCCACTATGATATTCTATAAAGTGACCTTCTTTTTCCTATACCTAAGCTTCATGAACTTGTTTTGAATATTAATATTGATTGTTCACAAAGTTTCTAACCATGGATATCCAAGAAAAATATAAACATCATCCATATCCAAAGCATAAAAATATGAATGTAAAACATATTTTTCCATAATGAGCTTCAAATCTTCAAGCACTTGAATAATCTTACCATCTACTTGAACCTCCTTGATATTATTTTCTTGAACATTTAGATGCTTGGCCATATTCATGTTGATAAATTTATATTTGTTGGTAGGTTTTATGGACACAACAACCTTCTTTTGAATGCATCTATGAAATTAAAAAATTGACTTGAATTTTTTTATAGCCAAATTATTTGAACCCTTATCATCCAATTCTTTTTCTTCTTCTTCACTTGCATGTTCTTCCTTATTGTCATTATTTTCTTCCACTAATTTTTATTCTTTAACATATTTATTCTCTTCTTCATTATCATCATTATTTTCTTCCTCTTCATCATCCTCTTTTTCTTTTATATCCCATTGATCTAGGAAGACCTATTCCTTTTTTTCCCATGAAGAACACTTTTGTGAGAAGCTCAACTAATTAAACTAATGTTGTGCAGGCCCAAACAAAGAAAGAAATAATTATGTTTTACATAAAATTGTTTGAGTATTATTTTCCTTAAAAAGGATCCACCATTATCTAGAATCAATATCATCCTCCCCAAAAAATACTTGCAATTTCATGATCCACAAAAAATAGGGTTCATGAAACCCTAAAATGTCAATAACTCATTCAAAACTAATCAAAATAGTCCCAAATTTTGACTATAGCTTCACCTTATGATATTGGAACTCTAGTAAAAATTTTGTGCAAAAATAAAAAAAAATTTGTCTATAGAGAGAATATATTAAAAACCCTAAAATTATAATAATTCACACAAAACATATAAAAAAACTAAAATTTTATTTCTAGATTTTTCGTATTATGATATAGCCATTGGAAATACTATCATTAATGTTAAAGGTCTAGAATTATTGGTGACAAAGGCCCCATAGAATTTATTATTTAAAGGTGTTTTTAATGTTGATATTTTGACTAAATGTGTTGATATTTATTTAATATTAATGAATATATTTTTGGTTACATAAAGTCAAAAAGATGGTCCATGAGGAAGTCAAAGAGTCATGAGGAAAAGGCAAAAGAAGGAAAGGACACATTTTCCCATGAAGGATCACCTTGACGAATTCTAAGGGTCACCAAGTGAATACAAAAGAGGAAGGGCACATTTTTCCATAAAGAGTCACCTTAAGGAAATAAAAAGGTGACCGAGATAAAGACAAAAGGGGAAAGGATACATTTGCTCATGAAGGGTCACCATGTGACTTTTCAAATGCAAGTATTTGAAGGGTCATGTAAATTTGACACCATTTTCTATGAGGAGTTAAGGGTCACAAAGGGTTAATGCTAAAGGTCATTTGGAAAGCTATAAATAAAGGCTTAAGAAGCCATTTGTAATATGAAAGAGAGTGCATGGTTTGTAATTATTTTATATAAGAAAAGAAGAGAGAATAGAAAGATATTTTCTAGAGTTGTATCATTTGTTGAGAAAGTACCATTGAGAGATATTTGTGTTTTATACACAAGAGGGGCTGGTGCTCCTGTGAGTTGGTGCTATAAATATTTATAAGGGGTTGGTGATCAAAAATAGTTGATGTGTTGGTTCTTAGCAAAGGGATTGGTGCTCCTGCAATTTGGTGTTTATAAACGTTGTAATTTGATTTGGTGTTCATTCATATACTTGAGATTATTCTCCATGGTTTTTCTCAAATTGGGTTTCTATGTAAAAATCTGATCTCTCTCTCTCTCTCTCTCTCTCTCTCTCTCTCTCTCTCTCTCTCTCTCTCTCTCTCTCTCTCTCTCTCGCTGGTGTGGTGCATGTTATTATTTCACTTTCATTACATATCTTGAATTTATGGTTAAATGGATTTTGATTAAGTAAAAGTTTTATAAGATATATGATATATTGATTCTCCTCCTCTCTTATTATATCATGTTCTTAATAATTGGTATCCAAGTTTAACACCTTGAAGGTAGATTGAGGAAATCATGATGACTGGATCACATGAAGGTTTTTATACAAATAAGGTACCTCTATTTGATGGGAAAAATTATGCCTTTTAGAATATAAGGTTGAGGACTTACTCGATGTCCCTTGGATTCAATATTTGGTAAAAGTGGTGGAGGAATACGAAGATCCATGGACACATGTAATTACCTTAATAGAAAAGAAGGCAAGTGAAAATAATGATAAAGCTTTAAATGCTATTTTATGTAGTTTATGTGAATAAAAATTTGTTAAAGTTATGCAATGCAAATCTGCTCATGAGACTTAGGTAAAGCTTGAGAGTATGTACAAAGGTGATGGAAAGGTTCAAAAAGCTAAGCTTCAAACTCTTAGAAGATAGTTTGAGAGTTTAATGGAAGAGGAATAAAACATAGCAAGTTATATTTTATGGGTTGATAAAATAGTTAATTTGATTCAAGGCCTTAGAGAAAAGTTAAAGCACAAAACGTTTTGAGATCCCTACCAATGAGATATGATGTAAAGGTTTCAGTAATCAAGGAGATGAAGAATCTATTCAAGCTAAAAATGGATGAACTACATGTTATTCTTATGACATATGAGATGTAGACCAAATAAGAGAAACCCTCAAAGAGGAAGCTACCTTCAAGACATCAAACAAAGACAAGTCTAAAATTTAGGAATCAAGTGATAGCTCTAGTGATGAGGAAGATGACAACATAGATCTATTAATTTATAAGATAAAAAAGGGCATAGGTAAATATCAATAAAAATTACCATTTAAATTTTTCAAATGTGGTAAGATTAAACATTTTGTAGCTAAGCGCGTAGATAATAATAATGGTGACAATGAAGAAGGAAAGTATACATACAAGAATAACTTCAAAGGAAAATTTAAGAAGGGTTTTGAGAAGAAAATATTATATTCTAAAGATCCTAGATCAGCCAAAGATAGTGCAGTTAGTGACTTTGAAGAAGAAATTTTATTCATAACCATACATGAAGATGCCTCCACAAGCAAAAGTATAGATGATCAAAAAGAAGAACATGATGAAGCTGAAGTGAATTTGGAAAAATGCATTTTTGTTAAGCACAATATATACTGAGGTGGGGGTGAATCAATATATCATATATCTTATAAATCTTTTTCTTATTCAAATTCTACTTAACCATTTATTTAAGATATGCAATAAAACTGAAATCAATATGCACCATATGAGAGAGAGAGAGAGAGATGAGAGAGAGAGAGAGATGAGAGAGAGAGGAGAGAGAGAGAGAGAGAGAGAGAGAGAGATAGAGAGAGAGAGAGAGAGAGAGAGAGAGAGAGAGAGAGAGAGAGAGAGAAGATTGTTAAGTAGAAACCCAAAATGGTAAAAACCATGGAGAACAATCTCAAGTATATTCAAGTATATTAAAATAACGCCAACTCAAATTACAAAGTTCATAACGACCAACTTTTAGGAGCAACAACCCCTTTGCCGAGCACCAACATGGTAGTTATTTGTGATCATCAACCTATAGGAGCACTAAACCCTTATAAGGATTTGTGAGCACCAAATAAAAGGACCACCAACCCCTTTTATGTATAAAAGATAACTATCTCTCAATGTTGCTTACTCAACAAATGATAGAACTCTATAATATCTCTTTCTATTCTCTCCTCTATTATTATATAAAATAAATACAAACCATGCACTCTCTTGCATATTATAAATGGCTTCTCAAACCTTTATTTATAGCTTTTCAAATGAATTTTGACATGTTGGGGAATAACGGAAGCACAAAATTGATAACCAAGCAACTTAACATGCGGAAATTAACCAGAATACACAAGTAACTAGAATTCAGAAAAAACACAGAATATGAGAGACAATACACAACTTGTATTAAAACTCTTTTAGAAGGAAATACAACAAAGAAGGCTGCCATAGTTCTTCATCCTTACACACCTCTAGGGCTCCCACACCTCTAGGGCATAAACAATAAATCTTCCCTCAAAGCTCTCTCTCTTAGGTCCCAACACACAACTCAAACACAGAGTTGGTGTTCACCTCCAACCAGTCAGTATCTACTATTACAAGTACACAAGTGCTCCATACACTCCATAAGTGTTCCACACACTCCAAAAGTACACAAATGTACTTCAAGTAGATCTCCCTTGAACCTATAATAACTTGCACCTCAAATGATCTTACTTATGGAAGGATCTTCCTTGCCTTCCTCTTTGCTCTCTTTCTGAGTACACACTGTACTCCAAGTAGATCCCACCTGATCCTGCTCCCTATTGTGTTGTTGTCTTATCTGATCTTGCACACCTGTGAACCTTAGACCTTTCACACACATACACTTGTAGATCAATGATCTTACTTACCATGTAGATCTGCTAAAGTAGCCATGCTCACTTGATGACCAAGATCCTACACACCTGAAGAATCCTGCTGACTCTCCAAAACCAGCACCCACCTTGGTACTACTGTGGAACTAGGAGGAACACCCTTGCTCACCTCACACACAGAAGGAGCTAACTTTGCTCAACTCAAACTAGAACACTTTACAATACAACCAATGAGTCTCTTAAATAGATCTCATGCAAACAATAATTAGACACCTAATTACAATAATTAGATCCATAGCTTCTAGTCTAAATTTGGCTCTTGACATGCAAACACTTGGTTCATTAACTAACTGCCTATAACACTCACAGCTTGAACCATACAGGTGATCGACATCGGTCCCTGTCTGCCTGGGGAGTGCCGACGCCAGCCAAATTTTGACCGACGTCAGTTGCCTTCCTGTCTGTACCCTACCAATGTCGGTTGGCCTGACCGATGCTGGTGTCTCTGACACTCAGCAAACTCTCTACAACCTCCTCCTCTATTTACATCAGTGAAGCTTTTAGCTCAACAACCTAAAAGTCTCCCACTTGGTGATAAATAGCTGCACTGTACCTGTACCTATACCCCATCTAATCTATTTTCTGGCTTGTATCCCTCTTCAAGATCAATCTTGAAGACCACCCACCACATAACCTGTGGTGCACCTCCTATCATTCGAGTACCCTACCACATCTAAACCTAAAAACTCATGTAGTGAAGTCCTGACCCTGTATAGCATGAATCCCTATTACTGGTCCCTCTCAAATACCTGAGAACCCACTTCCCCAAATTGGCTCCTAACTCTCTGACAACACCCACTACTTGGGCAAACTTAGGTTTATACTAGACCTCATGTGATTTCAGACACTGAACTGTCCAGCCCTTAGTGCGCTCCAGTTCTACATCCTGTGTAATGAACCTCACCAAACACCTTCTTCACATCAGCTCCCATTGGAGACAAAATCAACCTATGATCTTCCATGTCTCCCATGCCAAAGAATTTCACTGCTCCAAATCCTTCATGGCAAACCACTGAACTAAGCTTACCCTTAGCCCAGCAAAACCCTATATGTCCAAACCTGCTAGCAAACCATCCACATACAATAACAGGATAATGTCATGACTCATCATCCACCTGGTAAGACAAACATAATGGTTACACTGACATTGACTAAAGCCCTACTTTGTTCTCCACCTGTCAAAACCTGTACCACTGTCCTGCAACTTCCTCAAGACCATATGACCTAGTCTTCTGTCTCACGTGTCTATTCTCTCTATTCTTTAACTAAGGTATCCATTCATCTCTATTCTTTCATACCGGCTGACAACCCTACCAAATCTCTTGCTTAGTTCTACCTCATATTCCTACCAAGCTCCCACTGTTTCCTAGATCTTTCCTGCTCTGCAATCAACAACTAGTATAAAGAAGAAGAATAATGAATTTAAGGCTTACTTACCACCTTTAGTCCTCCATATGGGCATTTGAGACTCCTTGATAGCATGCTATCCACCCAAAATCCATTAAAGTGACTAACTTTGGTTACCACATAGTCTGCATCCAATCGACATCAGTTTACATGTGCCTGTCATGACTACCAACTCTGCCGACATCAGTGTCCCCTGTTGCCAATGTCGGTCCTCCTGACTGATGTTGGTCTTACCCTACCTGACAGCACCGGCTTCAGTTTGCACATGACCGACGTCGGCACCTGTCTGTTTGACACTGGTTCCCCCTGACTGATGCCGGTATCTGTGTTCGCCTGAGTGATGACTTTTTACCTATGAGCTCCTTTGAATCAAAACCCATGTCTAAACTGCCCTGCTCAGAAGTATCCAACCCCATCCATTAGTCTCTGTCTGCCATCTCCTCCATAAACACCAAGGCTTTCCAGTTCTTAAGCCTATCAAATATATCAGTCTTCCTCTTAAGAACATGCATCTCCTTCTTGCTCATGTGACCAAGCCTACAAAGCCACGTCTCTACAACAGAAGAAGAATCAGTAATATAAACAAGTAGATAAAGAGTACCTATTTTCTTACCACCAGCTAATTTAAGTGCAACCACTGTGAGAGTTCTTGTGCATCTCTCATCACCCAATTTTCTTGAAGAAATTAGCCACATCTCTAAGCCTGGGACCTGCATGACCTCCTTCAACACCCATGTGTTGGCCGCCTACAATTTTAGCTTCACTTCCCCTTTGAAAATTCTTTGGCAAGGCTCACCAGCTCCTCTCCTTGGGGCTGCATGGAAAGAGGCAACATAATCTATTAATCAAGATTCAACTTTATCCAAGAAACCTCCTAGAGCATCCTGTGTAACAACACCTGCAACATCTACTTCTTCAGTTCCTTTATGCTGATCTGCTACCAACCAACAATATTTCTTTACCTGCTCTTTCTTTCCATAGGACCGTAAGTGACCATCTGTGCTTTTCAATTCCTCCATTCTTAGCTTACTTTCTTCTGCCATTGCTCTACTCCCACTCAATCAGAAACCCCTGAGAGTGACCTGTAATCAAACACAAAACCTGCTCCCTGCAACCTTAGCTTTGATACCACTTGTTGGTGGTATCAAGCTATGAGCCAACAACCTCACTCTGATACCACTTTGTTGGGAAATAACGAAAGCACACAATTGATTACCAAGCAACTTAACATGCGGAAATTAACCAGAATACACAAGTAATTAGAATTTAGAAATAACACAAAATATGAGAGACAATACACAACTTGTATTAAAACTCTTTCAGAAGGAAATACAACAAAGAAGGCTGCCACAGTTCTTATTCGTTACACACCTCTAGGGCTCCCACACCTCTAGGGCATAAACAGTAAATCTTACCTCAAAGCTCTCTCTCTTAGGTCCCAACACACAACTCAAACACAGAGTTGGTGTTCACCTCCAACCAGCCAGTATCTACTACTGTGAGTACACCTATGCTCCACGCACTCCATAAGTGCTCTAAGAACTCCACAAGTACACAAACATACTTCAATTAGATCTCCCCTGAACTTGCAACAACCTGCACCTCAAATGATCTTACTTATGGAAGGATCTTCCTTGCCTTCCTCTTTGCTCTCTTTCTGAGTACACACTGTACTCCAAGTAGATCCCACATGATCCTGATCCCTATTATGTTGTTGTCCTATCTGATCTTGCACACCTATAAATCAATTTGGTTTTGCACACCTATGAACCTTAGACCTTGCACACACATACACCTACAGATCAATGATCTTACTTACCATGTAGATCTCCTAAAGTAGCCATGCTCACCTGATGACCAAGATCCTACACACCTGAAGAATCCTACTGACTCTCCAAAACTAGCACCCACCTTGGTACTATTGTGGAACTAGGAGGAACACCCTTGCTCACCTCACACACAGAAGGAGCTAACTTTTCTCAACTCAAACTAGAACACTTTACAATACAACCAATGAGTCTCTTAAATAAATCTCATGCAAATAATAATTAGACACCTAATTACAATAATTAGATCCATAGCTTCTAATCTAAATTTAGCTCTTGACATGCAAACACTTGGTTCATTAACTAACTGCCTGTAGCACTCACAGCTCGAACCACACTGGTGACTGACATCAGTCCCTATCTGCCTGGGGAGTGCCGACGTCGGCTGACTTCTAACCGACATCAGTTGCCTTCCTATCTGTACCCTATCAACGTCGATTGGCCTAACTGACGCCAGTGTCTCTGACACTCAACAAACTCTCGACAACCTCCTCCTCTATTTGCATTAGTGAAGCTTTTAGCTTCACAACCTAACATGACATTTACCCTTTGTGACCCTTCAATTCTCATGGAAAATGGCAACAATATAACATGACCCTTCGTATCCTTTCATTTTAAAAGTCATATGGTGACCCTTCATGAGAATTTTTTTAATTTCCCCTTTTGTCTTTATCTTCATGACCTTTTGAATTCTTTAAGATAACTCTTCATGTAAAAATGTCCCATACCCTCTTTTGTCTTCACTTGGTGACTCTAGAAATTCCTCAATATGACTCTTCATGAGAAAATGCATCTCATTTGTCTTTTATCTTTACCTGTGACTCTTTGACTTCTCCATGGGCCCTCTTTTAACTTCTATGTAACCAAAAATATATTCATTAATGTTAAATAAATATATACACATATTATCCAAGATATAAATATTAAAAACACCATTAAATGCTATGAGGTCTTTATCACTAATAATTCTAGACATTTGACATCAATGACAATATTTCCAACAATCTCCCCCTTTGTCATTGATGGCAATCTCAAACTGAAACTACAACATCCTAAAACCTACACACACTACCATCTAAAAAACATACAGTAACTCCCCCTTACTGTAGCAACTTGTTTCATGTACTTATTTATGTACCTATACCTATTTATGTTCTTCTCCCCCTTTGACATCAATGGAAAATGGCCTATCTTGGAGATAATAATTAGCTCACCCTCAACTGATGCTAATCCTTAATGGAAAGAAGTAAAATAAATTACTCCCAATTTCTCATATAGATAATCAAATGTGTCTTTTAGTAGTGCCTTTGTGAAAATATCTACAATCTACTTTGTAGTACTGATATATTCCATCTTAACTTGTTGATCTACAACCTACTCTCTCAAGAAGTGATATCTGATAGGAATATGTTTTGTTCTTGAATGCTTCACTTGATTCTTAGAAATATTAATATCACTTGTGTTGTCACAGAAAATAGAAATAGGTTAATCATATTTTACCTTGATATCTTCCAAAGTTTTCTTCATCTAAAGCACTTGAGTACAACATAATACCAGTGCAATATATTTTGCTTCAGCTATAGAAAGTGATACTAAATTTTTCTTTTTGCTTAGCCATAATACTAAGCTATCACTGAGGAAGAAAGCTCCTCCACTTGTGCTCTTCCTATCATCCAAGTAATCTACCCAATCTAAGTCTATGTGAGCAACCAAAATGAAATCTTTATCTATGGGATATCATAATCCATAATTCAATGTCCCCTTGATGTATCTAAATATTATTTTTACCAACTAAACATGACTATCTTTTAGAGCTGACTAATATCTTGTAACCATACCTACTACATGCATGATGTCTAGCTTTGATGTTGTCAAATATAAAAGACTACAAATCATAGATCTATACAAATATTGATTTGCAATAGGTGAATATTCATCCTTACTCACCATGTTCCATGTACCTACTGGTGTACCAACTAGTGAACAATACTCAAAACCAAACTTTTTCAATATTTCTTTGGCATATTTACTTTGAGATATGAAAATTCCTTTATCTGACTAAAAAATTTGTAACCCTAATAAAAATAACAATTCTCCAAGCATAGACATCTCAAATTCTTTTTGCATATTTTTAGAAAAAAATTTTGTCATATTTTCAATATTACCTCCAAATATTATGGCATCAAAATATACCACAATAATTAACTGATGCTCACTTTCTATTTTAATGTAGAGATTATTGTTAGCAAATCCTCTCTTAAAACCTTGATCCTATAGGTATTTATCAAGTATTTCATACCAACCTCTAAGAGCTTATTTCAATCCATACAGTGATTTTTTCAATCTATATACAAGGATACTATCATTTAAGAGAAGAAATCCCTCTGGATGCTCAATATAGACCTCCTATTCTAGATTCCCATTTAGGAAAGCAGACTTGACATCTATCTAAAACACTAACATTTTTAAATACTACATATGCAAGAAACATTCTAATAGCCTCTAACCTTGCTACTAGTTCAATTTTTTTTAAAAAATCTATTCCCTCAATCTGAGCATATCCTTTACATATTAATCTTGCTTTATTCCTAGTTACTTCTCCATTTTCATTCAACTTATTTATATAAATCTATTTTGTTCCTATCACATCATGAGATTTTGATCTAGGCACTAATTTCCAAGTATCATTATTTTCTATCTGATTTAATTCTTCATCCATTGCCTTAACCTAATTCTTATCATCTCTAGCTTCTTAAAAAGTTCTAGGCTAAATTTTGGATAACAAAGAGAAATTAACTTGCTCAGATTCACTTACCATCATTATTTTGGTGAAAATTCTTTCATTTATGTCCCCAATGATGTCACTTTCATTATGATTTCTCTGTACATATTTAGATGGGGTTTCAGTGTCCTTGTTCTCCTTCTCATCTTCATCTAATTCTTAAATATCTTCCTTTTCAATGATTTCAAGAATATCTATTAGATCACTGATTCTTTGTGCTCCATTTTCTTCTATCCTAACACTTAAACATTCAACTATTTTCTTGGTTCTTTTATTATAAAATTTATAAGATTTACTTTTATAACAATAACCAAGAAATATACCTTCATCTACTCTAGATTCAAATTTACCTAGTTTTTCATTGGTTCTCTTTATGAAGCATCTACTGCCAAAAACTCTAAAATAATCAACTATAGCTGGTTTGTCTTTCCATAGCTCATAAGGAGTCTTGTCACTATTGAATCTCAATAATGATATATTCTATATATGCACTATTGTACCAAATTCCTCACTCCAATATTTATCTGGTATCTTGGATTCATTTAGCATTGTCCTCACCATCTCTTGAATTATTTTATTTTTCCATTTAACTACTTCATTTTACTATGGAGTTCTAGCTACTGAATAATATCATTTTATTCTATGGTCTTCACAATACTTAATAAATTGATTTGACATGAATTCTACTCCTTAATCTAATCTTAGGTACTTAATCTTTAAACTAGTTTCATTCTCAACTAATGCTTTAAATGCTTTGAAATATCCAAAAGCTTTTGATTTTTTATTTAAAAACATTACCCAAATCATACATGAAAAATCATCAATAAGCAATATGAAATGTTTGTCACTTTGATTACTGAGTTTTCATAGGTCCACACAAATCAGTGTGATTAAGCTCTAACATCTGAGTGGTTGAGTATTATTTTGTTTTGAACCATCTTCTGGCCTATTTCCCATGCTAACAAGGTTCACAAAGCATTTTGGATGGTTTTTTAATCTTTAGAATATTTTTGAATGCTTGCTTCTTGCTGATGTTGATAAGATTGTCAAAATTTATGTGTCTCATTCCCCTGTGCCATAGCCAACTTTCTTCAATCTAAATCAAACAACATCTTTGACATTTGATATTTGATAACATATACAAATCATTTCCTATTCTCTAATCATCTGCAACCAATACATTTTAATCTTTTTTCCTAATTTCATAACCTTCTGAATAAAACTTTAGTGTGTGCCCTTGATCACACATTTGACTTACACACAAAATATTATGCTTAAAACCTTCTACATACAAAACATTTTTATTTTTAGTTATACCATTATCTAAATTTAGTGTACCTTTTTAGAAATTCTAGAAATATTATTATCTCTAAATTTCACTCAGCCACCATTGATCTTCTTTAAGGTTATGAACTCACTCTTGTCTCCTACCATGTGTCTCTAACATCTACTATCAATGAACCATGGCTTTTCATCATTTCTTACATGCAAACCTGTATGTACCAATATAGACTTTTCATGTTGTTTCTTCTACCATGAACTTATCTAAACTTTCTTCTTGATGAATGAATCCTTGAAACTATGGTCCTTCTTGACTAACTTTAACACACTTCTATAATACCAAGCTATGTGTTTTAATTTTTTTCACTTGTAACATATTATGGCCTCTTTTTTAAAGCCTGATAGAGGAGCAAAATAATTTTGGCTTCTACTTACTTTGCATGAGTTTTTTTCTCTTTATTTCTGAAATTGTTAGCCTTTTTTTGACATTCTATTTTCTTATGACCATATCCATTACAATAAAAATAGTAACCATAAAAATAGAACCTATTTGTGTATCTTTGAATTGATTGCCTTTTGTAGCTCTGTTCCTTCTAGTCTTCATTGTTTGAGATGTCCTCTATATTCTTAACTTCTTTATTTTTTGTTTCTTCTTTTGTAAGACCTTCAGCATAGCTTTATCTCTTTTCAAATCTGATACATATCTTATCTAATATTGATTTTTAGCTTTATAACATCTTATTCAATATATCAATGCTTTTTTCAAATTTTAAATTATTGGTTGCTTTATCATTGATTATTTTATTTGTTTTCTCAAGATTTACTTTTAAAGAAGCAATTTTAATAACATAGCTTTCACATTCTTTACTTACTTTTTGCAACTATACCATTATATATTTTTCATTCTTCTTGGATTTTTCAAAGTGTGCTTGTAGATCTTCAATTGTTTCCTTTGACTCTTTTTCATTTTTTTTTTAATTTGAAGATTCAATCTTCGATTCTTATTCTCAAGAGCTTCTAACTCTTCTAAGGCACAAATGAGTTCTCCTTCTAGATTCACTTCAGCTTCATCCTATTCTTCTTCTTGATCATCTATACTTTTACTTATGGAGGCATCTTCATGTATAGCCATGAATAGAATCTCTTCTTATTCTAAATCATTAACTCCACTATCTTCTACTAAGCTAGGATATTTAGAATATAAACTCTTCTTTTCAAATCCCTTCTTGAATTTTCCTTTGAAATTATTCTTGTATGTAGACTTTTCTTCTTCATTTTCACCATTACCCTTATATGGGCGCTTAGCTAAAAACTATCCAATCTTTTCGAAATTAAAATATTTAAAAGTTAAATTTTCTTGATATTTACCTATGCCCTTTTTTGGCTTGCAAATGAATAGAGCTCTATTGTCATTTTCATCATCGCTAGAGCTGTCACTTGATTCTTGAATCTTATCCCTATCTCTCTTTGATGCCTTGAAAGTATCTTCTCTCTTTGAGGGTTTATCTTGTTTGATCTATATCTCATATGCTATAATAATACCATGTAGCTCATCCATCTTTAGCTTGGCTAAATTTTTCATCTCTTTAATTACCAAAATTTTTGCATCATATCTCAATGGTAGAGATCTCAAAAAAAAATTTACCATGATTGATTCTTCTAACTTTTCTTCAAGACCTTGAATCTAATTAACTATTTGATCAACCTGTAAAAGGTAACTCGCTATATTTTTTTCCTCTTCCATCTTCAAACTCTCAAACTATCTTTTGAAAGTCTGAAGCTTATCTTGCTAAACCTTTCCATCACCTTTATAAATATTCTCAAGCTTTACCCAAGTTTCATAATCAGATTTATATTACATAACTTTAACAAATTTTGATTAAAAAAAATAGCATTTAAATCTTTAGCATTATTTTCACTTTCCTTCTTTTCCATTAGAGTAGTTACAAGTGTTTGTGGCTCTTCATATTCCTCCACCACTACTTGCCAAATTTCAAATCTAAGGGCCATCAAATAAGTCCTCATCCTTATGATCCAAAAAACATAATTTGTCCCATCAAAAAAAGGTGCCTTATTTGTATAAAAATCTTCATATGATCCAACCATCATGCTTTCCCCAATCTACCTTGAAGCTATAAAAAAATTTCAAAAAGAACCTACTCTGATACCAATTGTTAAGCACAAGATATACTGAGGGGAGTGAATCAATATATCATATATCTTATACATGTTTTACTTAATAAAATTCCACTTAATCATTCATTCAAGATATGCAATAAAAATGAAATCAATATTCACCACACAAGAGAAAGAGAGACACTAGATTTTTACATGGAAACCCAAAATGGGAAAAACCATGGAGAATGATCTCAAGTATATGAAAGATCACCAACTCAAATTATAAAGTTTTCAAGCACCAACTTGTAGGATCACCAACCCCTTTTCTAAGCACCAACACAAGAATTATTTGTGACCACCAACCCACAAGAGCACCAACCCATAGGATCATCAACCCCTATTGTGTATAAAACACAACTATCTCTCAATGTTGCTTACTTAACAAATGATATAACTCTACAATATCTCTTTATATTCTCTCCTATTTTCTTATATAAAATAAATACAAACCATGCACTCTCTTGCATATTAAAAATAGCTTGTCCAGCTTTTATTTATAACTTTCCAAATGAACTTTGGCATCCACCTTTTTTGACCCTTCAATCCTCATAGAAAATGTTTCAAACTTGCATGACACTTCATAGCCTTTCATTTTAAAAGTCACATGGTGACCCTTCATGAGAAAATTTTTCATTTCCCCTTTTGTCTTTGTCTTTGTGACCTTTTGAATTCATTAAGATGACTCTTCATGGAAAAATATTGCATATCCTTTTTTGTCTTCACTTGTTGACTTTTGAAATTCTTCAAAATGACTTTTCATGGGAAAATGTGTCCCATTCCTCTTTTATCTTTACCCCATGACTCTTTGACTTCTCCATTGGCCCTCTTTTGAATTTTATGTAACCAAAAATATATTCATTAATATTAAATAAATATCAACACACATTAGCCAAGATATAAATATTAAAAACACCATTAAATGATATGGGGCCTTTATCACCAATAATGCTATACCTTTGACATCAAGGAAAATATTTCTAACAATGTATGCCTTAGAAGAATTACAAGATCTTGAGAAGAAGAATCAAAGATTGAAGCTCCAAATAAAGAAAAATGAAAAGGAGTCAAATAAAATAATTGAATATCTACAAGTACACATAGAATAAGCTAAAAATATTGAAGAATATATGATAGATTAGTTGTAAAAATTAAGTCAAGAATGTGAAAGGTCTATTTTTCAAATTGCCTCTTTAAAAGTAGATCTTGAGAAAACAAAAAAAATATTCAATGATAAAGCATCCAATGATTCCAAATTTAATAATATCACTAATATGCTAAATAAAATATTATAAAGTCAAACAAAGATGAGGAAAAATAATCAAGTCAAAGATACATAAATTAGAACATGTTCTATATTCATGGTTATTATTTTTATTGTAATGGTTATGGTCATAAAATGTCAAAAAGAGCTAAAATTTTCAAAAACAAGGAGAAGAAAACTCATGCATAGTCAAGTAGAAGCCACAACTCTTTTACTCCTCTATCAAGCTTTGATGAAGAGGCCATAATATATTACAAGTAAAATAATTTTGGACACATAGCTCAATATTGTAGAAGCATATTCGAGTCATTCAAGAAGGACCAAAGTTTTAAGGCTCCTTTCATCAAGAATAAAGTTTATATAGGTTCATGGTATAAAAAATAACTTAAAAAGTCTATGTTAGTCCAGACATCTTTGCATGTAAGAAATGAAGAAAAGACATGGTTCATTGATAGTGGATGTTCAAGGCACATGACAAGAGACAAGATCAAGTTTATAACTCTAAAGAAGATCAATGGTGTTACAGTGAAATTTGGAGATAATACTACTACCAAAATAGCCAAAAAAAGTACATTAAGTTTGGATAATAGTATAACTAAGATTGAAAATGTTCTATATTTAGAAAGTCTTAAGCATAATATATTGAGTGTAATTCAAATGTGTGATTACAGATATACACTAAAGTTTTATGAAAAAAGTTATGAAATTAAGATAAAATATTTAGATGTATTTATTGTAGATGCTTAGAGGATAGGAAACAATTTATATATGTTATTAGATATCAAAGGTTAAAAATATTGTTTGAGTCAGGTTGAGGAAATTTGGCTATGGCATAGGAGAATGGGACACATAAATTTTGACAATCTTATCAACATCAACAAGAAACAAGCAGTTAGAGATCTTCCAAAGATTATAAATCCCTCCAACATATTTTGTCAACCATGTCAACATGGGAAGCAGGTTAGAAGATAATTCAAAATAAAAGAATACTCAACCACTCAGATGTTAGACCTTGTTCACACTAATTTGTGTGGACCTATGATAACTCAAACTAATCAAGGTGAGAAATATTTAATGTTGCTTATTGATTATTTTACATGTATGACTTGGGTGATGTTCTTGAAGAAAAAATTAGAAGCTTTTAGCCACTTTAAATCATTCAAGGCTTTTATTGAGAATGAAACTGATTTGAAGATTAAGTGCTTGACATCAGATCAAGGAGGATAATTTATGTTAGATGATTTTATTGAGTATTGTGAAGACCATGGGATAAAGAGACATTATTCAGTAGCCAAAAATCTACAACAAAATAGAGTAGTTGAGCAAAAAAATAGAATAGTTCAAGTGATGGTGAGAATAACGATAAATGAATCCAAGATACCAGATAAATATTAGAGAGAGGTAGTAGGTAAAATAGTTCATATTTAAAATAGAGCATTGTTGAGATTCAATAATGACAAGACTCCCTATGAAGTATGGAAAGATAAACTAGCTACATTTGATTACTTAAAAGTTTTTGGCAATAGATGCTTCATAAAAAGAACTGATGAAAAAATACATAAATTTGAATCTAGAATATATGAAGGTATATTTCTTAGATATTATAGAAAAATTAAAACTTATAAATTTTATAATAAAATAATCAACAAGATTGTTGCAAGTGCAAGTGCCAGGATAGATGAAGATGTATCACAAAGAGCTAGTGATCTAGTAGACACTTTTGAAATCATTGAATAAGAATATTTTGAAGAATTGGATGAAGATGTGAAGGAGTAAAAGGACACCAAGACCCCATCAAAATATGTACATAAAAATCATAATAGGAGTGACATCATCAGGAACATAAATAAAGAAGTTTTTACCAAAAGGATGATGGTAAGTGAATCTGAGCAAGTTAATTTTTCTTTGTTATCCAAAATTAAGCCTAAAACAATTTCATAAGCTAGAAATGATGAGCATTGGGTTAATGAAATGGATGATGAATTAAATTAGATAGAAAATAATTCTACTTGGGAATTAGTGCCTAGACCAAAAGATTAAAATGTGATAAGAACAAAATGGGTATACAAAAATAAGTTGAATGAATATTGTGAAGTTACAAGGAATAAAGAAAGGCTAGGATGTAAAGGATATGATAAAATTGAGGGTATAGATTTTGAATAAACTTTTTCACCGGTGGCAAGGCTAGAGGCTATAATAATGTTTCTTAAATATGTAGTGTTTAAGAATTTCAAAGTGTTTTAGATGGATGCTAATTCTACCTTCCTGAATAGGAATCTAGAAGAGGAGGTCTACATTGAGTATCCTAAAGGATTTACTCTCTCGAATGATAGTATCCATATAATCAAATTGAATAAAGCATTATATGGATTGAAACAAGCTCTTAAAGCTTGGTATGTAAGACTTGATAAGTACCTATAAGATCAAGGTTTCAAGAGAGGTTTTGTTGATAATAATCTCTAAATCAAAATAAAAGGTGAACATCAATTGATTGTTGTGGTATATGTTGATGACATAATATTTGGAGGAAACATAAAAAAGATGAAAACAGAATTTTTTGATAACATGAAAAAATAATTTGAGATGTCTATGCTTGGAGATGTTGAAAAAATTTGTTTCTGAAAAATTTTCACTGGTTGGCACACCAATGGGTATAAGAAACAAGGTAGTTAAGGATGAAGATTCACCTATTATATATATATATATATATATATATATATATATATATATATATATATATATATATGATTATTAGTCTTTTATATTTGATAGCATCAAGGCCATACACCATTCATGCAATAGGCATGGCTGTGAGATATCAGTCAACTCTGAAGAAGAGTTATGTTCAATTAGTATATATATATATATATATATATATATATATATATATGATTATTAGTCTTTTATATTTGATAGCATCAAGGCCATACACCATTCATGCAATAGGCATGGCTGTGAGATATTAGTCAACTCTGAAGGAGAGTTATGTTCAATTAGTGAAAATAATATTTAGATATGTCAAGCGGACATTGGATTATGGATTGTGGTATCCCATAGGTAAATATTTTACTTTGGTTACTTATACAAATTTAGATTGGGTAGGTTATTTAGATGAAATAAAGAGTGTAAGTGGAGGAGATTTCTTTCTCAATGATAGCTTAGTATCTTGGCTAAGCAAGAAGCAAAACTTAGTATCACTTTCTACAGCTAAAGAAAAATACATTGTAGTGGTGTTGTGTTGTACTGAAGTGATTTATATGAACCAAAATTTAGATGTCATTAAGGTAAAATATGATGAACCTCTTTATATTTTTTGTGAAAACACAAGTGTTATTAAAATTTATAAGAATATAGTGATGCATTAAAGAATAAAACATATTCCTATCACCTATCACTTTTTGAGAGAGCAGGTGGAAGATCAATAGGTTAAAATAGAATACATCAGTACTATAGATTATATTGTAGATATTTTCATAAAGGTACTACCAAAATACACATTTGAGTATCTACCAGAGAAGTTAGGAGTAATTTCTGTTACTTCCTCCCATTAAGGATCAATATCAATTGAGAAGGAGATAAGTGATAACTCTAGGATAGACCCTTTGTCATTGATGCCAAAAGGGGAGAAGAATAGGAATAGGTACAAGATGCTACAATAAGAGGGAGTTATTGTATGTTTTCTTAGATGGTAGTATATGGAGGTTGGCATGTATAGTATAGGTTTTAGGATGTGGTAGTTTTAGTTTGAAGTTACCATCAATGATAAAGGGGGAGATTGTTGGAAGTATTGTCATTGATGTCAAAAGTCTAGCATTGTTGGTGATAAAGGCCCCATAACATTTATTGTCTAAAAGTGTTTTTAATGTTCATATTTTGGATAAATGTGTTGATATTTATTTAATATTAATGAATATATTTTTTTTGTACAAATTAAAAAGAGGGCCCATGAGGAAGTCAAAGAGTCAAGAGGAAAAGACAAAATATGGAAATGATGCATTTTCCCATGAATGGTCACCTTATAGAATTCAAAGGGTCACTAAGTGAAGACAAAATAGGAAGGGCACATTTTTCCATGAAGAGTCACCTTAAGTAATTAGAAAAAGGTCAACAAGATAAAGATAAAAGGGGAAAGGATGTATTTTCTCATGAAAGGTCAACATGTGACTTTTAAAATATAAGGATTCGAAGGGTCATGCAAATTTTACACCATTTTTCATGAGGAGTGAAGGGTCACAAAGGGTGAATGCCAAAGGTCATTTGGAAAGCTATAAATAAAGGCTTGAGAAGCCATTTGTAATATGAAAGAGAGTGCATGGTTTTTAATTATTTTATATAATAAAAGAGGAGAGAATAGAAAGAGATATTGTAGAGTTCTATCATTTGTTGAGAAATCAACATTGAGAGATAGTTGTGTTTTATACACAAGAGGGGTTGGTTCTCTTATAAGTTGGTACTCACAAATCTTTGAAAGGGATTGGTGTTCCTATGAGTTTATGCTCACAAATAATTAGTGTGTTGGTGCTTGAAAAAGGGTTTGGTGCTCCTGCAAGTTGGTGCTTGAGAACTTTGTAATTTGAGTTATTCATTCATATACTTGAGATTGTTCTTTGTGGTTTTTCCCACATTAGGTTTCCATGTAAAAATTTGATGTCTCTCTCTCTCTCTTGTGTGGTACATGTTATTTTTTTAGTTTCAATAAATATATTGAATGTATGGTTAAGTGGAGTTTGATTAAGTAAATTTTTTATAATATTTATGATATACTAACTCACCCCCCTTCTTAATATATCCTATGCTTAACAATAACATTAGTAAAAATTTCACCAAAAAATTACTTATATTTCATAATATATGATGAAATGAGTATAAACCTTAAAATATGAATAACTCCCTCAAAACTAATAAAAAATGCTATATTTTTTTATCGAGACTTACTTGAAATATTCTTGATATCTAATAAAAAAGTGTGTAAAAATTCAAAATGTATTAAAATATATTTATGATTCCAAAAAACTAGGGTTTTTCTCCACATAAATTACCCAAACGGAAGATCTCATACCACTTGTTATGATCCACACTTATAAAATCTATAAATAATGAAAAATATAATGTATATCAACTCAACACAATAGATATAGGTGGACAAAAATGTCAAAATAATCAATATATGCAGAAATAGAATACCCTTAAGGTAGGGCAATACCATACACTACTCCTTTAAGAAGGAATAACTCCATAATGTCTCTTCGAGGGGACAACCTCCCATATCCTCTTATAATAGAAGACTCAATTATTACTTCATACCTTTAAAATGATAGACATATCCTTTATATATACCTCTATCTAACTAACAATGAATGCGTAACCTATTAATCCCAATGTAGGCTGACCATTACCCAATACATTAATTCCACAAGTTACTCCATTAACCTACTATATTAGACCCATATAACTAACCAAGGGGGATGTGTGCCACATTTTCTCATCTCCATCAACCCATATACATTAATATATCATGTCCATAGATACATAACACACTCACTGAGGGGGCTCTGAAGTCATATTCACTGTAGGTTGATTCTAACTCTTACTATCATTAACCTTTACATTGTATGGGAATTTTTTATTACTCTTTTTTTGTTATTTTTGATATGCTCATGTACGTGAGTTTTCCCATTGAAATTAATTTTAATTCCTTTTCCTATAGTGTATGACATAATGAAGTGAATGAAGAGAAACTTTTGAACATTATTGATTCATGTAAAGATGGTAGAAGACTCTATTTTAAGAGATCTTGTAACTCTAGATTGGCCATGGGGTTAGTCATCTTAGTCAAGATAGTCTTATATCAAATAACATAATTTTTGAAATGATAATTTTACCTTTATTTCTATTATGTAACTTGGGCATAAGAAACCTTATCACCAATATTAATGCTAAAATGAGCTAGGAACATGTCATATAAAGGATTGAATGCATTTATAGACTAATTTGGTACATATAGAACCATTGTAAATCATAATTCTTTAGAATCTATAGAAATAGATTGGTTAGTATCCAGTCATTTGGCACATATTATAAACATCTTGCATGAAATAACTCAAGTGTGTCTCTAGATCAACCTTGACATCATATAGAGTGAACTTGGGTTGAACAAAACCTAGTGGAAAGGGTGTTGAAGCAATATGATGTGCCAATGGTGTATGAAGTAGAGAAAAAGAATCCAAGGCTTGTGTAGGTGTATAATCACCTTGCTCAAGATGTATCACCTTGAATTGAAGATATTTTATCTCTTGCACAAGGGTAGCCACATTAGGAAATAAAGATGTACTAGTTGTAACTAGTGGTGCCTCATAGGAAGGCTGGGCTACAATAGGGGGTTGTTAAGACATAATTGCCCTTGTAGTTTCATTTTCAACTAGTTGCTTTGTGGTTTGATAATATTGACCATTGTTCACTTTTTTTTGTTCTTCTTGTATTATTTTAAGCATGTCATCTTGCATATCATGATGTTTAGTTAAAATATCTTAAAGCTCCCTCTTATTAGTTTCATTAAAACTAATATATTGGGCCCTTGTTAATGTAGAAAAACAAATTAAAAATGGATTGAATTTTTTTCAATAAGTTGTAATAAGAAAAGTGTAATGGAAAGAAAGTACTGAATAAAGGAAATGTAAAATCCTAAAAATAGTAAACTAGAATATGCATAAAAAAAATACAAAGCTCACAAACATGTAAGGTGATGCCTCAAAAGCAATGGGACCTAGTATATGTATATTAGTGTTTGGAAAAATGATTCATTTTTAAAATTACTAAGGAATTTTAAAATTTAATGCAAATTTTTTATTTAAATATGCAAGTAAAAAATCAAAAAATTATGGGAAAATTATTGATTTAAAGGGACCTAGTATGTGAAACTAGGGTTTGGAAGAAAAATATATTTTTTAAATTACTATGGAATTTTAAAAATAAAATTGAATTTTTGATTAAAATAGGCAATTAAAAAATTAGAAAAATATTGTAAAAATTAGTAAGGAATTTATCTTAGGATTTTTAGAGTTTTTATGTGTAAATAAAGTAAATCAGGTTCACCAAATGATTTAATAGTTTTAAGAATATTTGAATCTTATTCCTAATTTAGTTTAAGTTCTAAGTTGACTAAATCAGTAAATAATATGCAATAAAGAGAGTACTAATTTGTATAATTTATTTAACCTTTGTAGATTTTTTAAAATAGTAATGAAATAAGAGAAATATAACTTAGCTTAAACAAGATTGAGATGATTGAGACAAAATCTAGTACTAGTTATGTAGGACTAGGACATTATCACAAATTATGATCTAGATTTTATTTGGGGAAAGGACAAGAGCATTGAAAATAGGACACTTTGAGGTCTGATGCTATAGTCTAAATCCTGTCATTATTTTCCAAACTAGTCACAGAGATCTAATTTTTTTAGGTTTTGTCCACTATCCCTATATTAGTTCTCCTATAAAATTTTGATTCTTGACTATGGATAAAGCTCCTTGTAGATCTGATTTAATCTCCAACCCTAAACCTTTAGTATGATTGAATGAAACTTGAGAAAGAGGAGGGGTTAGTGTGTGTAATATGAACTAAACATGTTTCCACACCTCTTATGTGGGCACACTACCTACATACCAATACTCCAAATAGGAATTAAATCATATGTAGTTCTCCCACTTGATGTGCTTTATGTAGTAGTGTTATGTGAATGCAAAAAACTTAAACTGGGTGTGCTTGAGGTGACTAGGGACTAGTGTGAGGGTTTAAATGAGCTTGTGGGTGTATTGGCTAGCTATATGCAGAGAATAAAGAAATTTTACTTAATGGTTTTGCTTATATTCTTGTTTGATTTTGAAATAATTACCAACTCTTTCTGAATTAACTTTGAATGGGCTTTTATAGAGATCTATTGGTCATGGGTCATATGCATTCACGCTATGTCGACCCAATGAGGAAGAGGAGTCAAGAGAAAATAATCACTTGGGCTCAAAATGTGATTGGGAAAGAGCACTGTAAATGGGACACCCTAGGGTCTATCACTATATTCTAACTTAGGTGATATTATCTTATAGGTATGGGACCTATGGGGATGGAATAAACATGGAAAATGGATCTTGGTTGAGCTAGAATGAGGTTCCATAAGCCTATAAATGACCAAAAATTAGTGAAAAGTTGGATAAAAGGGTCAAGAGAGCATGCAAAAGGGACCTATGGGTTGGGTGTCACAAGCCACACTCAAGCTACCAATTTTGACATTTTATATGACTACTCTTTGGATCATTCCTTTTTATTACATTAAATACTCTTGTGTATGCTATTAATTATTTTCTAAGGTTATAATGTGACTTTCGATACATTTTCATGGTTTATATCATGCATATTTAGACTTGATATGATCACATGCTATGAATATAATTTATATATCTACTTCAACATGTTATCCCTATATGTTACATGATTGATACAGATATTATACAACTACATTATCATTTTGAGGTAAAGTATCTTTCTATTTTCTAATTCCTAAAATTCATAAGGGGGGGCATGTCATATAAGCATGACCTCCAAATTTTCATAGTTTCCATATTTTAATGGGTTCATGTCATAAAAACATAATTTCCACACTTATACACCTCAATTTTTCTAAAATTCAATGGGGGCATGTCATAAAAACATGACCTCCACACGTCTACACTTAATTAGTGTCTCCAAACTTCAGTGGGGGCATGTTATAAGAACATGACCTCCACACTTATATACTTACTTAGTGTCTCCAAACATTAAGGGGACATGTTATAAAGACATGACATCCACACTTGCACAAACTCTAGTTCAATTCCATGATTCATATATACACTTGGATTAAAATACTATATATTACACCGATTTTGCATAGATTTAAAATAGTGTTTTCATATTTATGATAAATATACTCTAGCATAAACAAGAGGTGTATATTCCATGTTCTTACACCAATAATTTCAAATTTTACCAATTACTATTCACTAGGATGTATTGATTACACCAAGATGTATTTTTATTGAACATTTTATTACAGTAGTTGGTTCATTCTATAGATTGAAGTGATTAAAACATAAAACCTCACCATATTTATAGACTGGAGTGATTAAATCATTTAATATTACCATATTTATATGATTATTTGATTAAATCACTAACCCTTATTAAATTATATATATTCACACATGAGTTATCTGATTGAGATATAATGATCTCTATGACCATGTCACAACCCATCCTTGTAATAGATTGGGGGACTAATACCTTTCGACCTTCCTCTTTAAATCTCCAAGGTTTAGGTATAAACATCTTCTATATCCAATGTTTATTAAGGATTTAAATTTAATAATTCAAATCATTAAAAGGCAACATGGTTTCATTCACACATTGGTGTACTCATTCTTTTCTCTCTTTATTTTCAATTATTTCAAATTTAAGATTATATGATTTGATTTATCCTATAACATGTTCTTGGTTACATGTCATACTATTAGCTAATTTTGGTTTCCATAGTTGGTCTTAATAAAAACCATGAATTTTTCACAGGTCTCTCTTTCCAATGGGTCTAAATGAATGCCTTATACAAGTTTAACATTGTTTAATTTATGTTTGAAGAAATTAAGGTAAAGTGTTTTCTTGGTGTTAAGCTTGTTTAAGTCATCTCTAGTGTAAACCCTTGTTATAGGTCCTTTATATCTAAGTATAACATTTTCCTAAACTTAATGAAGCCATTTAAAGTAAAATAAATGGTTTTTGTATGGACTAACATGTGTCATATCACTTTAAGTCAATTTCAAAAGAAAAGTAGTAGTTACAAGAGCCTTTCAATGCCAAAAGGAAGGTATTCATTCACTTGTATGAATTTTTAAGGCTAATTTTTAGGTTTAAATGATTTAAAATATGTCTCTTCATCTTCCCCAGGTTAAGTTCATGCTCAATAAGTTTTCACAGGTCCAAGGAAGGTATAAAATACTTCCTTTCTTCCATCAACCTCTTGACAAGATCATAATGGCTACTTAAATTTGTATAGGAGAGAGATAGAGAGTTTGAAGTAATTATATTTTAAAAATATGGGGGCCATAATTACCTTAAAATCCATCACCATAGTTTTCATATTAATTGTTCCTTCTTTAAGAAAAACATTAAGAAGGTAGGTTGGTCTAAAACCCTACAATAACCCCACTAACTCAATTTTATCATGAAAATTATAGTTTAAAGATCATTACAATAATGAATGAAATTTTAGAGGATATATGGGGTATGTTTTATACTTATATCTAACGTTTCAAGCCTCACTTGGCATGTGTGAGTTCAAGAAGGAAGAAATGTTCATGTTTGGAGTAGTCTGTAAGTTCAAGACTATGGTTTATTGATGTTTTAGTGTTTTCAATAGTTGAGAATATGTTAATGAATACTCCCCATAATATTTTTCACTCCATATAATTATATTCAAATTTATCTAATAGACACTTAATGCCTACATGGATCCAAAAACCTTCATAATAGGTTGGTGACTAATGGTCTTCATCAAGTGTTCATCATTGATCAAGATAACAAATAGAACCCTGATAACATGGGAGTATTTAGTTATATGAAATAAATGATATGTGGAATATTTATTTATGATTAGTCTCTTTAATATCATTAATACTTCTCATGAACATTTATTGGATCTAAAATAACTGAAGGATCATGTTCTCATGGCCACCAGGAGACTGTGTGTAGTTTACACTGGTGGAGGTTGACATATGAGTTGTGAAATTAAATAAAAAAATGAGTGAATTGGTTTAAAATATATTTCAATAATATACCAAACCAAAATTCCTCCAATAATACAGGTCACTGTAACACTAGCTTCTCTAAGTAAACCCATAGTGTTTTCAAGATGTAGACTGTGTATAAATTTGCCTACACAAAAGTGAGCTCAAGAGACAAAACTTGCATTGTCATAGAATTTTGAGGGTCTAAAGTATTTTTAATAATAATTTTTATTTGTGATATATTTATTTCAAGGACATGATTATCAGATCATGCTTCACAAGGGGCTCAAAAGGATGAAATGTACACTTATATGTCTATAGATATGTAGCTTTTGTTTTACAATAAAATGCCAATGAACCCTTTATGGAAAGATGAATTTTGAAGGAAAATGGAGTAAATAAAACCATGATAATTAAATTTAGATATGTTTTCAAGGTAAATTAAATAAAAACTATGAATTGAAAACTCATGTTTGAACTCAAATAGGTTTTAAGCCTAACACAAACCACTAGCCTGTTAGTAGATAAAAAAGTAAAGGAAACATGTTGTGTTTGTGTTTGAGATAAGCAAAGGTTTTAGAGTATTCAAAATATATTATAAATAAATTATAATATTAATCAAGATCATAAAACTTCTATTGAAAATAGAATTCATCCCCAATCTTGCAATCATATAATTTATAAGCACCTACAAGCCTAATAGAGTATTTTCAAGTCTACCCTTAGAATATGAGGAAAAAATGTAAAGTTTTATTTTATAATGAATCTATGATCATATAATAATGCATGAGGATTCATATATTTAGTTTAAATAAGTATTTAAGTCTTATAAATTTGAATACAACCCCCAAACTAGGCAATTAGGATCAAATTGGCTTAATCGCTTACAAACCCTCAAATTATGAAAATCAAGTTGATAGAAATTTTATAAGGTAAATTAAAATTTTATATAATTTATAATAATTTAATATATTGTTTAAAACCTATTTTATCCCCTTATAACCACAAAAATACACTCTAAAGGTTTCAAGCCAAAATACTCTCTGTCATCCTCACACACAATCCTAGTAGCTTGAGAGGCTATATTTCTAATCTCAAAACTCCATGGATGTCTTTAATGCATAAAATTGGAATTTTTATATGTTATATATGATTCCCCACTTTCATATCACGGCATTTTTTCATGGATTAAGACTTTACTCTCTATGCATCATCTTTAAGAAGGCAACAACCTCCCAAACCCTATTTTGCACTGTTAAAATCTTGATAAGGCTTAGTTTAGTGATTGGATATTGAAATAATGTTTAAATGGGACCTAAATATATTATACATTTAAGGGGAACCATGTGTGTTAAATTTTTTTTGCATTGGTTCAGGTATTAGGGCCCTTACCTTTATGAATCATCATTAGGATGATAAGTCACCTTAAACCCTACAAATGACCCAGTGGGAGAAATGGATTATTTAAGTGCCCAATATCAATTTAAAAATCCCTAAAATTATATGAATGACCTTCATGACTCTATTAAACACCTAATGGGATATATTTTTAGCATGGGGGTGAGGGGGGGGGGACAGAGTGTACAAAAAAGGTCAAAAATGAAGGTTTCAGGCCCATTTGAAAGCATATAATGCTATGATAAGCTCCAAAATAAGGTTATAAGGCCTTATTATACTAGTAATAGATCATATAAACCTATACACTCCATTATCATTTCAAGTCACTAATTTGGGTGAAAAAGGTGGTTGTATTACTATCTTTCCTAAGAAGCCTAATTGTAGACCTATGGAGGATTATAGAGAGCTTGATAACCCTTTGAATATCACTAAGATCACTAGTTGATGATATTTGGAGCCTCATAAGATCATGAAAAAGTCTAATCAGGTTATTAGAATCAGGCTTGAGTATGATATCCTAGTATATCATTGAAAAAACCTTATGAGAGAGGTGTAATGAGATTGGTGGGTTTTAAGATACCTATTAAAACATGTCTATCACTGAAACATCAATATGGATAACCATAAAACATATACAAGGTGTAAAAGAGAAGGGAAGAGGGTAGTTCAAGGTGACTTTGATGATCAATAATTCCATTTATCACTTATAGATATGAAATAAGGAAATTTTAAATAATTTTGAAGAGTCTCTTCTATGCCAACCTCTAGAAGATCATCATCAAGTAGCTAACACATGTCAAGGAGATGAAGGAAAATAATATTATACTAACTTCCATTTGGAATTGAAATCAACTTGATATTTATGACACTTTTTTATACATCCCATATGCCTCTTTATCTCTTTCTCTCATTTTTTCTTATATATATAGCCTTGAATGGCTTGTAATTCATCCTCCACCTGAGTATAACAAAACCTTGCTCATATGTATGTATTTGATCAATAATAATACCTTTTTTTACCTCCTTTTATGAATTTAGTCAGTGTTTATGTATGGATATTTTATCTTATTAAGTGATTTGCTTATTATTCCTTGGCATGTTATCATATTCTATCATCTATATATAATTTAAAAGCTTCTCTTGTAAGTCATGTGAAGTGTAAGGGTTGATTGTGTTTGCCTATTCATTAGTGTCATTTTAGACCTCTTGGTTATTTTTCCTAGCCTAATAATATATCACAACCTCCACATTGAAATGTTGATGCAATAGATTCAGATTGGGAGTAGTGTGTGTTTAGATTAGTCTCATGGTCTACAAGTACACATGCAGTTGGTTAATAATAATCAATCAGTTTGGTGCATCACCCCATTTAGGATTTACAAAAACTCTCTTTCCATTTTATCACTAATTAAATAGTTTTTTAGTATCTTCAATGAATAATCAAGGGAGATATCCCAAATATAGAGGTTTAGTTCATTTAGAGGTCATCCACAACCTAGGATTAATCTTATTGTATAGATCAAAATTGAGGGCTTGAAAACATCCTTTTAAGGGTGAAAATTTAAGATATAATAGTTAAATCATGCCTAAGGGGACCATATACTTCATAAATTTAAGAGTGATTGGTGTGATATTTAATTCATCAACCTTTAAAGGCATGAACACAAGCACCAATGGTGACTTCAAGCACAATCAACTAGTTTTATAGCCTAGGTATGCTTAAAAGCAAGTAATATTTTTTTATTTCTCATGAGGTTTTATGGATGAATTTATAGTAGAATTATATTTTACCCAATTTTTTGGGCCTTATTAGTATCATGTTGATCCTTATCAGTAGCCTAATGAGTCATGTAATTCCTATGTTGATCCATACCATCCCTGCAATCACTCTACTTACCATCTATATGAAGCTAACTATCAATATGATCATCATTTCTATCAAGAGCTCTATCCTCCCTATTTTAGTCATAAACATTTCCAATATTGTCAACCTTCATATCAGTCCTTTTAATATTTCCATTAGTAAGAGTTAAGAGCCAAGGAGGAGTGCATAACAATACATATCCAAGCTAAGAAAGAACAAGATTCTCAGTTGCTCATGAAGATGTACAAGAATGAAATGGTGATGATAAACATAGATGTAAATGTATAATTTCGCCAAGTTATCCCTAATAACCTCACTCAAAAGCTAAGGGACTCATTATAGTTTGTAAAGAATGAGTGGGTAACCTTTGAGATGGGAAATAAGCATGCCTTTACAAATGAAAAGATATAAATAAAGTATTTGAATCAATGCATGGAGGATATATTAGTAAAATAGGAAGATAAAGATTTGAATTTTTGATGTAAGGTAATTATGGAATGCTCAAAAATGATCTAGAAGGTGTCTTAAGAAGTTTCAAATTTGAATTTGAGTTCAAATTGGTTTTCCTACCAAAAGGGAATTTCAAATTTTCATAATGTCTTAGTGGGTTTAGGTGAGTGGAAAGAGGTGTAATTGATAACTCAATGTTTTAATATACATTTATGGTCACATTAAAGTTATAATAGTGAATAGGAATGCATTTTTCATATAAGATTGAGGTGGCAGTCCACCACCCCATGTTGAACTAGGAGATTGATAGAAAATAATGATCAAGAATTAGTTATGGTCTTATTTTTAGGAGTTTTGGATCATAGGTAGATAATATATAGTGTGTAGTCAGATTTATAATGTAATACACACCTTCCATTCAAGGAGGTTGAGGAAAGGAAGTGTAAAATAAAACTTGATTGAAAGAAGAATAACTGTGATATGAGAAATGTTATATGCATTGACACTCATGACTGAAATATAGCATTTATGTGTTTGATTTATTAATGTGGCAAGTATTTTTGATTATATGTTTTTTAATATTATTTATTATCAACTATAATTTCTTATTTGATATAGGTAACATGTATTTAATTGTAAATAAGTTCCTTTTGAGAAGATAGATTGGTCTACCATACAGTGGAAGAGAGTATACAGTTGGTTCAAGTGATAAACCAAGCCTTTGATCCTTTCCACAATGATTTATATGGAGATGGAAAATGTATGAAGTTATTAGGGAGAGTTATAAATTTGATACATAGTAGGATCAATGTTGTAAGTTTCAATATATTTAGAATTCTTTCTCACTGTTAGCACATAGATCATAAACCCTGAGTAAATGTATTGTGTTCCCTAAGTTGGACCTATTTTTAGAGTTTAAAGTGATAAATAAAGGTATTATAATAGTCCAAATATGTTTTAATAAACCTAATGAAGGTTATACAGACTGATGGTAAGGTGAAACAATAAAACCCTGTGTGCCCTATTTACAAAAGGGTAGAATATAGTCATAAGGACTGAGTCATGTTGTGTTGAAACTTGGTATAAATTCCAATGAGATTGGAAATGGTATTGAATATTAATTTAAGGTGTTATAAAATGGATTAAGGTGGTGTTAATTATATATTTTTTTTCATTCAATCAATTGAAATGGAAAATCTAAGGAACCCTTATCTATCCTATGCTTAGCTTGTAATATACAGTCAATAGAAATTGAGACTTTGTGGTTGTGAATTATTTGTGGGTTATGTGATTTTTCACATTGAATGATAAATTTTAAGGATGAATATATATAACTTAAACATTATTTATTATTTAAATTATTTATAGAGAAAGATATGCAATTATTTACACCCTCAACATGTGATAGAATTTGGTAAGCCCTAGATTAGGGTTTTGTCTATTGATTAAAATATCAAGAAAATTTGTAATATTTAATAAAATTATGTTCCCTAACTAATGAAAGTAGTTTTAGATTTTTAATTTATAGATAAGTATGGAAATAGGGTTATGTGTTAGTGTTAGGCCTAGAGAAGTGCTAAAGAAGTAAGGGTGGTATATGAAAGTGAAATTATCCAAATAAGTAGGTACAAAAATGATGGATTCACCTAGGGGATTCAAATGGGTATATGTAAATTTTAATTATTTTAAAATAAATTTCATACATATTTTAGGTTAAGGAGGTTTGCTCATATGGAGGGCTAATTAAAGAAAGGCTTAAAGAAGAAAGTATAGGTTACCTTGAGAGTTGTGCCAAAAGGTTAAGGTGAGATTTTTATGGCCAAAAAGGTTCCTTTAATATATATCTATTTTATTTTTAAGGTTTTATAGATGCTCCCAACAAGGAGGTTTACCCATAAACAAGGCTAGTAGAAGGTAAAGTTAGGAAGGAACTTGTGAGAAGAAAGTGAATAGAGGAATTACATTAGTGACCTAATCAAGGTAAGATAAGAGTGATATAAGGAAAGAGGGAGGTATTTATATGGTTTAAACCATCATTGTGATTTGATTACCCATGCAAAGGTTATTTTGGCATTGATGTATGTGAATATTGTCATGAAGGTAAATTGGGTATATGAATATAAGGAATGTTTCAATTTAGTATTGAATGATATGTTGACTATGTAAAGTTCATTTGAAACTAGTTGGTATTTTCTCATGAATAATTGAAATAATAGTATAGTCATCTTGCATGATTGTCCAAAAGACTAGGCATAAATGAATGAATGAAGGATAAAGGCAGAGTTTGAAAGAAGAAGTGAATTGTCAATGCATCAAGTTTATTCATCCTAAATCACCCTGTCCAATCCCAATTCAATCCTATTGTTTTCCTAATGATCTCTAACTTGTAATAAGACATTAAAAAAGGATTGATTCTATGAAAGCCTCACTCATTATTCACCAAGCTCAACCTCTTCTCCCTCATGAACCTTTTCCCATGCCCTTCCAAATTCATAAATTTGTAGAGCCTCCAAGGAAACTTGTAAGCTTCTTTCATCCTTATTTCACCCTTAAATTTGAAATGCATCATCAAAAGGAGGCTCCTAATTCTAAGACCCCAAGTTGGAATCAAGTAGTAGAGTCATAGGGAAATAAATATGAGCCATATCTAGATCAAGATATTGAGCCCAAAATTTAACTTGTACCTATTCAATCACCATCAATTTCTCCTCAATATTCCCAAACCTTCCCATAATGCAAGTCTATCTAAGAGGCTATCCAAAACAAGAGAGAGGTCCTAAGATTCAAACCAATGCATGAACCTATTCAAACCCCACCCCTCCCTACTTAATAACCTAAGAATTTTCCATCATATAAGTTAATTCAAGAGAAATTTTAAATGAATAAGGAGTTATATGTTGAGAAAGTGAAGAAAAAATCATATCAAGGTTTGAGGGATTGGTTGGCAAATGGAGAGAGAATAAGGATAAGCTCACTAATCATAAAAGATAAAAGTTGGTTTGTGAGGTTGAAAAACCCATCATTGAGGAATAACATGTTATTTTGGAATATAATGAAGGTAAATTTTTAGTTTTAAATGATAAAAATGAAGGATATGAATAAGACTCTCCAAGTAAACATGAATAAAAACTAATCATTGACACTCCCCTTGGTGAAGAAAAAAACAAATCAGTCTTTGGCAATGAAGGGGAATGTGATCTTCATCATGTGATAATAGAATTTAAAGTAGAAAACACTATAAAAGATTAAAAAAATCCCAACTAAAGTGGTTATAGTAGTAGCATAGCTAGCTAGTCATTTCATTGAGACCATGGATTATCAAGAATAATAGTTCTTAGAAACTCTTGATGAATTGGAGTGGCTAGATGTAATTGATATGCATTTAGACACCTTTAAAGATGCCTTAATTAGCCTAGTAGAGGTAAAAGTCTATTTTAAACTCTCTTATTTGACTAAAAATGTTGGCCATCCTTCTTATTATAAAGAAGAGATAGTTATTTTGATAATGGAATAATCTCATGGAAATGTTTACATAGAGAGTCTTGAAGAGATTGTAGTTGGTATTGAGATAGAGGATCTACTAATTGATCAAGATGAAGTCTTGAGTAGGATTGAAATATCTTATAATGAGCATGAACTAATCACCTTTGAAAAGTAAAGTACCATTATAATTGAAGTTATAATTCTTACAAGCAATCACCATGATATTCAAGACCACATGATAGTAACTAGAAAGGTGATGAAGACACATAGTCAAGAGGACAATTGTATAAATCATGCCTTCTCAAACCAACATGAAGAGTTCCAAGATGATATGTGGTAAATAGTATTTATATATTTACGATGAATATGAGCCTCTTCAAGGGCCTATACCTCTTGTTTGGCAGATTCATCGTAACTAATCACTTTTAAGGATGCTCTATTTTTTAAGAGTAATGTAGAAATCCACAAGAGGCCATCCAAGATTTAAAAAAAAAAACATAATTTCATGTAGCCTCCTGAAGGTAAAGATGATGTTGTCCTTATGAGTCAAGAATTAGTCATGTTTGATGTGAGTTCAAACATCAAAAAACATCATGAGAAGAGTCTTGGGATATAAGATGAATATATCTTCATCAGAAACATGTTTGTTGATGATTATTCACTTGAAAGTGTGTCAAATGAGTGGGAAAGAAAGAATACTAATCCATAAAGCATCATTTTCAAGGAACAATTTGCTCTATATCATTACTTCTCTCAGGGAGGAAGAGTTGGTATAAATTTTCCTTTTGACCCAAGAGGAAAATATCTCAAGGTTAATTGTTTTCAGGAGTGTTCTTGTGCTTTTTTTTTCCATAAGTGCTTAGTAACATAGTGTTTATCTTGATTTGGTGTGTTTATTTCCTTTTATATCGTGTTGGTGAGGGTAATCAATTGTCTCATCTATTTTAAGTCATTTATAGTCAATTATCAAGGTCAATTTAGGTCTAATATTGATTTAGAGATGACCCCATGCCTAATGGATAAACTAGGTGACCAGTCTAATGTGCATAGTAGGAATGAAAGCATAGGAGGTCACCAAATATGTTAGCCAATTTTGGATACCATATGTGGGCTTAATGAAAAACTTGAGTTTTTTTATATCTTTCTTTCTAGTGGATCCAAACGAATGTCTTATACAAGTTTAGCATTGTTTAAGGTATTTTTGAGGAAATTAAGGTAAAGTGTTTTCTTGGTGTTAAGCTTGTTTAAGTCATCTATAGTGAAAACCCTTTTTATATATCCTTTCTGTCTAAGTATAAAATTGTCCTAATCTTAATGAATTCATTTAAAGTCCATGAAAGGGTTATTATATGGACTAACATGTGTCAAATGACTTTAAGTTAGTTTTAAAGGAAAAAAGTAGTTATAAGATATTTTCAACTCCAAAAGAAGAGTCTAACATTATCCTAAGCTTAATTAATACATTTAAGTCCAAGAACGGGTTATTTTATGGGCTGACCTATGTCAGATCACTTTAAGTTAGTTTTAAAGGAAAAGAAGTAGCTATGAGATATTTTCAATGCCAAAAGAAGGGTATTCATTCACTTGTATGGATTTGGAAGGCTCATTTATAGGTTGAATTTGATTAAAAATATGTTTCTTCATCTTCCCAAATTAAAATCCACACTCAATAATATTTCACAGGTCCAAGGAAGGTAGAAAACACTTAATTTCTTCCATTATCCTCTTAACAATCTCACAATGGCTACTTTCAAATGCTCAATCCATACAAGAGAGAGAGTTGGAATGAATGATCTTATCCAAATATGGTTATTCTCACACCCTTAAAATCCATGGACATATTTATTTTATTAATGTCTCCTCCTTTATGAACAATCATTAAGAAGGTAGGTGGTTTAAAACCCTACAAAAACCACATTACATCAGTTTTATTATGAAAATGGTAGTTTTAAGCTCATTACAAGAATGAATAAAATTGGAAAGGATATGGGGGTATTTTTTATCCTTATATATAAATTTTCAATCCTTAATTGGCATGTGTGAACTCAAGGAGGAATAAATATTCATTTTTGGAGTAGTTTGCAGATTGAAGACCATGGTTTCTTGATGTTTTGTGGTTTCAATAGTTGAGAATATGTTAATCAAGACTCCACATAATGTTTTCACTCCCTAAAATTCTCTAAATAATCATTTAATAGACACTCAATTACTAAATGGACACCAAAACCTTCATAATATGATGGTGACTAACAATCTTCATCAAGTGTTCATCACTAATCAAGATAATAAGTAACCCTAGTAACATGGGATTATTGAATTGCATGAAATAAATGATAAGTGTAATATTGTTTTAAGGTTGGTATCTTTAATCTAATTAATACTTTTCATGAACATTTATTATATCTAAAAAAACTAAAGTATCATGTTCCCATGGCCACCAAGAGACTATGTGTAGCTTGCACTAGTGGAAGTCAACATGTAATGAGTTGTGAAACTAAAGAAAAAAATGAGTGAATTGGTTTAATATAGATTTAAATTATATACCAAACCTTTAAAATTAATAAAACAATATTGGTCACCTTTACACTAGATTCTCCACGTAAACCCATAATGTTTTCAAGCTGCAGACTGTGTATAAATCTGCCTACACGAAAGTGAGCTCAAGAGACAATAATTACATTTTTAGATAATTATGAGGGTATAAATTATATTTAAGACATAATAGGATGTATTTATAAATTTATCTTAAGGGTAATATTATTATATCATGATTCACAAGGGGCTGAAAAGGATAAAACACAAACTTATAGGTCTACAAATCTCTAGGTTTTTTATAAGAAAGTGATAAGATGATGTTTGAAGGCTAACAAAGTGATGGAAACTATGATAAATTAATGTGGAGATTTTTTCAAGGTAAATGAAATAAAAAATATGAATTTAAGACCCATGTTTAAAATCCAATAGGTTTTAAGCCTAACATAAACCCATAAGCCTATTAGCAAATAAAAGAGTAAAGGAAGCATGTTGTTATAGTGTCTGAGTTATTTAAATATTATATGGAATTAAAAATAGATAATAAAAAATTATATTACTAATAAAAATCACCAAACTATCAATGAAAATAGAATTCATCACCAAGTTTGCAATCATATAATTTATAAGCACCTAAATGCCTAATGGAGTGTTTTCAAGTCTACCCTAAAATTGTGAGGAAAACATGTAAATTTTACTTTAAAAATAATTTTATGATGATCATGAAAATAATTAGGAGTCATATATTGATTTTACACAAGGATTAGAGTCTTGTAAAGTTGAAGACAATCTCCAAACTAGGTCATTAGGGTCAAACCAACCTAATGGCCTACAAACCCTCAAATTGAGAAAATCAGGTTGATAGACCTTTTGGAAGGTAAATTAACATTGGATACAATTTAAAATAATTTAATATATTATATTAGACCTATTTAAGGCCCTTATAACCAAAAAAATTCACTCTGAAGGTTTCAAGAAAAAAATACTCTCTCTTATCCTCACACATAGTCCTACTAGCTTGAGAGTCTATCCTTGTAAGCTCAAAACTCCATTAAGGTCTTTCATGGGTAAAATTAGAGTTTTTAGATGTTATAAAGTCTTCCCCACTCAAATATAATGGCATTTTTTCTTATATTAAGCATTTGATCTCTATGAATCATCTTTAAGAAGGTAACCACCTCCTAAACCTTATTTTGCACTGTGGGAAGTTTGAGAAGGCTCAATTTTGTGCTTGAATCTTAAAGGATGATTTTCATGGAATTTTAAGCTGATAAAAATGAAAGGTTATCTTTTTTTGCTAAAAAATTAGGGCACTTTTTTAGGTATTAGGGTCCTCACCTTTGTGAATCATCATTAAGATGATAAGTCACCTTAAACCTTGCAAATGACTTGATGGGAGAAATGCATCTTATACGTGCCTAATATAGATTTAAAAATCCATAAAATGATGACCTTAATTACTCTCTTAGACACTCTATTAGGTAATTTTTTAGCATGTGTTGGGATAGAGTGTATGTAAAATGGTTAGAAATTAAGGTTGTAGGCCCATTTGAAAGAACATAAGGGTGTGATAAGATCCAAAATAAATTTGGATATACTTATGATCCTAATAAAATATCACATAAACCTATAAAATCCATTCTCATACATTTCATGATGACACATGAACTATTCAAGTCACTAATTTGGGCCAAAAATGTGACTGTATTACTATTTTTCCTACAAAGCCTAATTGAAGACCTGTGAAGGAATATAGAGAGATTGATAACCCTTGTAACATCACTAAAATAAATATTTAATTCTCTTTGGAACCTAATTATATCACAAACAATTCCAATCAAGTGACTATAAGTATGTTTAAGCATGATATCCAAGTATATAATTGAAAAAACCTTGCGAGAGAGGTGTAGTGAGATTGGTGGGTTTCAAGACACCTAACAAAACATGATTACCACTAAAACATAAATATGTAAAATTATCAAACATATGAAAGGTTTCAAGGAGAAGGCAAAGGGTAGTTTGTGTTAACTTTGATGATGAATAATTCCATTTATCACTTCTAGATAAGGAAGAGGGAAGTTTTAAATAAGGTTGAAGAATCTCTCCTATGCCAACCTATAGAAGCTCATCATCAAGAAACCAAAAGATGTCAAGGATAAGAATGAAAATACTTTTAGCCTCTCTTCCATTTATCATTGTAATATACTTGAGGTGGATGACACTAATCTATGCATCCCCTATTCTTCTCTCTCTCTCTCTCTCTCTCTCTCTCTCTCTCTCTCTCTCTCTCTCTCTCTCTCTCTCTCTCTCTCTCTCTCTCTCTCTCTCTCTCTCTCTCCCTCTCTCTCTCTCTCACACTCACTCACTCACTTTCTCTTATATATATATATATATATATATATATATATTGCAATGCATCCTCCACCTGAGTATGGTGAAACCCTACTCATTTATATGCCTTTTATCAATAATAATATTATTTTTATCTCTTTATATGAATTTAATTAGTGTGTATATATGGATACTTGATCTTGTTAAGTGATTTGCTTAGTATTCTAATTTGTAAATAGTTAGATTTCCTACTCTAAAAATTTTACATATTGGATCCTTATAGATGGATTAGTTTTAATACCAAAATTCATCCCCAAAAAATATAATCAACTAAAAATAATGTAATGCAAGTAATAATGAACACTGCACACAAGTTGATAATGGATTTTGATAGATGCCTACATCTTTATGTCATCTAAACGATGAAATGAGTCACTATAAAAATATGTTTTCAAATAAAAATTTAAAACTTAAAAAAATATAATGAATACATCATGAACTCAAGTGCCAATCAATCCTACTCAGACCCAGACTAGTCTTGGAAGGCTTGCACAATTTTCCATCATGGCCTCTCTTATTACACCTTCTTGTTGACTTCTCTACTTCATGGCCTCCAAGATCTTCTACATAGAGTTAAGTTGGAATAGGTATCAATCATCAGCTCCATAAAATGATCATTCTCCATGGCCTCTAATTAGTCCTAACTCCTCCAATAGATCCATTATTACAATATTTAAATTAATAACACCCTATGAATAATAGAAAATTAGAGTTTCCATAGACCCATACAATGCTCCTCCAGTGATCCAATAAAAACCCTCTACTCTTTTCCCAAGCTTAGAGTAATAAAAAATAGAATTAGGATTTATAAGCCTTTATTGTTGTACCCAACACCGCCCTTTTCCCATAGGGAAATGGGGACCCACTTTTTTCAGATTATTATCTTGATTTTTAGCCCTCTTCTATGTGTTTATACAAATTCTAGGAAAATATTCATTATTGGCCTTTCATACTTTGGCGAGATGGCATTGATATTGTGTTTTCATAGACAAGATATTTTTTTCTATCAATTTTGTTTCTTTGGGATAATTGTTTCAAACTTCTATTTTCATGGACTATATTTTTTATCATCTTGGGACTTATTATTTTAGGGCTTATTTTATTTGTATTTTGTCAGGATTTTTTCCACAAGAGAATTCTTATGGACTTATATTTATCATAGAAATTATTTTGTACATATTTTACAAAACAATTCCTCTAATGAAATTGGTCTGCGAACCTTTTTTTACTGGCATTTTTTATCAACATAACTAACCTTGCCTTTTGACCCCTTTGAAACTACCCTTTAGCATTTTTGAGATTGTCTTTTGGCCTTTACAAAGTATATTCTTTATGAATTTTGTCATGGATAAATTACCTACAAAGTAGAATCTATGGATTGTTTCCAGATTACCCTTCAACATTTTGGAATTACCTTCTAAGACTTTTGAAGTGCCCGCTTTTGCCTTGCCAATCTATTCTTTGATCTTTCTAAAAGTGTCTTTAGGGATTTTTTTGCATCTATTTTACCTGATAGAATTTTTTGGGGACCTTTTTAATTTCCCTTTCAGCCCTTTTTGAAGTGGCCACTTACCCTTCAAGACTTTTATCCCCCACCTTCACCTTTTTCTTT
Source organism: Torreya grandis (assembly GCA_037957365.1). Classification (NCBI taxonomy): domain Eukaryota; kingdom Viridiplantae; phylum Streptophyta; class Pinopsida; order Cupressales; family Taxaceae; genus Torreya; species Torreya grandis. The sequence goes on from JARHVA010000435.1 coordinate 3,376,209, forward strand.
GGACATTTTATCCAAGACACTTTCTTTGAGCCTATCCAATTCCTTCAAACATTTTATCTAATTAAAATGATCCTTTAAAAGAATTTTTTTGGACATTTTGTCTAAAATAATTCATCTAAAAAAATTTCCCTTAAGGACACTTACCCTTTAGATGTTTTGAAAAGGACCTTTTGACCCCTTTTGAAGTGGCCACATGCCCTTAGGGATTTTTGTTTTGAGTACCATTACCTATATTCTATTACTTTATACATTTAATCAAAGAAAAAATAACCCTTTGAGATAATTTTTGTGGGCATTTTGTTTGAAACAATTCCCTCACATAAGTCCTGAAGTAATTCTTATGCAAACAAAAGTCCCAAAAGAAATGAGAGACTACCAAGTGGCACCCTTACATTGGAGATAATTTCATTATGATTTGAGATTAATCAAATATTTTATCTTAGGTAAATCATATTTTCATAGATACTAAGACCTTAGGCAAAACATTAATATAGGGTTCTTTTATATGTTTTCCAAAGTATTGTTCTAACTTTTTCATTTATGTTTACAGAACTAGGGAGCCCCAAAGAAATGACACATGCCAATTGATGAGATAAAATTTCATAGTCATGTGGACATCATTGATGGTTATGAGGACATAATTTTATAGTTGTATAAATGTTAAAATTAACATTATCAATGTGATAAAAATATAAGATTAAATTTGATGGCCACAAGGACTTCATTTGATGATCATGTGAATGTCAAATTAGCCTCAATAATAGACTAATTAACTAAATTAAATTTGATAGTCATGTAGATGTCATTTGATAGTCATGAAGATGTCATTTTATGGTCACACAAACCTCAAATTTAATATCATGAACTATCCATTTAGATTTAAATCAATATCCTATGACACCCATTGCTTAAGCCCATTTGATTAAATAATGCAAAGAGTGAGTTAAAATGTCAAGCTCCATGAGAGTGACAAGTGTCACCATCATGAGATCCCATTGCATATATACAAAAACCCATGAGAAGAATAAGAGAGCCTAGTAAATAAAACTTAGAAGCCTCGAGCAGTTATCAAGTGGCACACATATGAAGTAGAGTGAAATAATATGTGACAAGTGTCAAGCTCATAAGAGTCAATGAGTCAAAACACTAAAATCCAATGAACCACATTGAACCAATACATAAGAAAATTGATGGTGTGAGATCAATATGGACTTTTCAAAGGTCCCAAAACTAATGAATATATTTCAAGTGGCATAAAATCATATAAAGTACATAGAGGCCCCACGAAGCTACCAAGTGACACACTCGCATTCTATCATGTAAAAGATCGATGGTGCAATCCTAAGTGAACTTTTCAAATATATTGGACTTGATTAAGTGTTGAAACATTTCATATTTTGATATATTTCTAGACATTATGGGTAGAATATTTAGATCTTTGGACTGTACTTTGTTTATCGACAAACATTAAAACTCATAGTTAAGAACAAGACTATAAACATGCATGTTCTAATCTAAATGGTGAATATAAAAGTGAGGCTCTAGAAATAGAATGAGATAAGGATACAACTACATGGAATCTTAAAGAGAATTAGAAAGTGGTAGATGTTTATGTTTTATTTGAAAGTGACTAATCTAAAACAATTAACTGATTGTTCTCACAACCTATAAAAGAGGAATATGTAGTTTTGATAAATGGTGCATCTATTTGTAGTTTGCATAAAGTTTGAGCTATAATTATAAAAAATTGTCTCTATCTTTTAAATATTCAAATGCTACATAACTTTGGTAGAGATTAATTTAAACTAATAACTAAAAATAGACTCTTATATAGTTTTAGACCATAGTTAGAACTACATGTTATGATTATCACATGTAATCACTTACATGAACTTGGAGATAAGGCGACCCATTCTTCAAGCCTATAAAAATAATTGTAATCCAAATTGGATTTTTGGTCTGAAAATTTTTCAATACAAGAGTAGCATCAGCTTTGATCATCAATGAATGTGTTTGTGTATTTTCTATCCAATTTTGTGTACTTAGTTATTACTTTCTTTGGTTTTATATTTCAATAATCTTTAAGTGTACAAAATTTGTGAATAGATTCTTAGTTGTTTTGATTAATATACTAATTTTTAGGTGTGTAATGGCTATTCAAAGGTTGGTAAATATATTGGCTAAGATATTCAATTTCAAATTGATTCATAGTTCTAATTATGCATAAGTGTTTTCTTGGATGTAGTTTTTTTTGTGTGTGTAACAATTGCCTTAGATATTTCACTATCTTGAACCATAATATTCTAATTAAGGGTGTGAAATAACTTCCCTAAAAGAAGTAACCTTTTTATAAGGTCTATCAATTTCTTACATCTTTATCTATTTAGAATTCTTAGATGTGTCTGAATATGTGTGTGCAATTGTTGCTAGCAACAGGCATAGGTTTGAAGAACACTTGTCCTTTTAGAAACCAAATAGGAGAGTAGTTCCTAAAAACCATATAAGATTTATTTTATGCCTTACCCATCACTCATTTTTTGAGTTTGTTTTGAATACCTACCCACTTTATATTATAATCTAACCACCCACCCTATTCACATAGAGTTTCACAATCCTTTAGGAACCACACTTCCATCCAAAAATCTTTTCAACAATGTACATGCCCTACCTATTATTCCATCAATGTGTTGAAATAAATTACATACCTACAACTCATGCTTTGGAGTGGAGTTTACCTCCATTAAAATTCTAAAACATTAGAGGCTACCTCATTATGGTTATAGTGTGCATAAACCCACATCAATAGTTAATTAGTGCTAGAAGGAGGGCCAACACCTCTAATTTTATCATCAAGAATATTATTCAATTGTGTTCCAATTGTGCTAATACTCTATGAGATAGAATATGCCTAGGTAGAGGATCAATTAATTTTCCTTGTAAAATAGGATAGTAGCTTTGAATATGGTGTTGACAAGTCTTGTGACTATCAATATGCATTATAATCTCTATCAGAAGACTCATTTGATAATTATATTCTTTACTTATTTTCCTTTGATCATACAAGCTCTAATATTGAGATTTTAGATTATGTCATGCCTGAGGTAGCTATGTATATTTATCATGGGGTAAATGGAAAAGGTATGTTGCCTCACCTCTATAATTTTGATTCTATTTTTGAGCTATATTCTAATGGAATTGATTCACATAGATGTTCATGCTTTGATTTGATAGATGCTGAATTCAATTTTGTTCCTAACTCTAATGTGTAGGACATATATGGTTAATTATGTGATTGACCAACAACCCCCATGTTTGGGGACATCAACATTATTTAGCATTGAATCAAAGACCTTTTATTATACATATAATACCCATGAAGTTTCATATTTTCTAAAGCATAATAATTCAAAAGAACATCATAAATAGGATCAACAACATGTAGTAGAAGAGATGATCCCTCTAGCATTAATAGTTAATTAATATTTCACTCCTAAAAGAAGAAATGGTGAGCCCTAGTTAAGTGTAATTTTAATTTTTGATTTGGGAATTCAAGATCTGATTTATTCAAATATTGAAGATCACATTCAAATTGAGAGTTTAGATGAAATTTCTAAGGAATGTGTTGTTCATGATTATACTTATGATTCTGACTCTAACTTTGAGGACATTTTTTATAATGAGTTCATAGAGGATGATGAATTTCAAGGCTATAGGTCAGATCTAATATCTATCTCAGTAGGTACTTTCACTATTTATTTGTCTGGATTAGGTTCTCTTGAATACATGAGTAATAATGGTAAACTTTCAAAATGTATGTATCATAGGGAAGAGTTATTTTTTTATTGTGTCTTGGATGTCCCAATGAGTAACCCTAATTTTTGGTTCTACAAAATGAGGGAAAGTCTCAAAATTCTACTTAATGAATACAAGGATGTCCCAGCCTATCTCAAAAATTTAATGGGGAAAACATTGTTGTTACCAAAGAATGAAAAGCATACCAAAAAAAAGGTTTCCAAATCCATCCCCCATCTTATTTGGGTTTTATTTAGAGTATGAGTAGATTATATTTCTATAATTCTTACACTATTTTCCTACTTTCATAGATTAATCTTTCTTACTTTTAGTATTTTTGTTTTCTAGATTAGATTTTAGGTTTTCTAAATTAGATTTTAGTTCTTTCTTAGTTTAGTTTCTTAATTTATTAGCTTAGTTGTTATTTTATTTCTCTGATGATCTTAATTTTGTTTGCTCTAACTATAACTAAGTTATAATCTAAATCCAACTGAGCTTGTGACTTATGGAAAAGGGGGGAAATTAAAATCTTTACACTTTGGGACTAGTTTACAAATTGGGTGTATTTCTATGTTTTTGAATATTTAGGATGAAGTTAGGCAATCATGAATTATTTTGAATGGTGTCATAATTGAATACTTCTACCAGGCATGTGGAAGCTAATCTCAGAGTACTTCATACAAATTTAGAATTTTTTCTTATTTTTTGGATCAGATGCACTTATCACATTAAATACCTATTGGAAATGATAATTATAGGAATAGATGTGGCTAAAAGCTACATTACAATAATGATTTTTTTTTATAATTATACATGTTCACTATGGTTCCATCTCTTCTCTGTTCCATTCAAGAATAAAAGAAGAGCAAAAATCAACAAAAGAATAAAGAACCAAGGTATTCAAATGAGAAAAAAATAAAATCAAAAGAAAATTAAAAAGGCTCACATGAAGAAATAATATCAATGTAACATGCATCATGATCAAAAGAAAAAAGCAATGAAATGAGAAGAGAAGGAGCTCAAAGTTTCTCTTTCAGGGCTATGGACACCTAGATGATAGCATAATAATACTTGAGATTCCCTTATTTTTTAGATTTAATAGATACTAGAATGAAACCTATAGCCCCATCAGAGCCTTTGAAAAAATTATCATAGTAAGGTCTAAATAAACTACACATTTTGACACACATAGATCCAAAAAAATTAGAAGGCAAGTATGTTGTGTGAATCTACTTAGGAGTTTCTTTCATATTTCTAATTTAAGTATTCTTCTATGTCACACTTCATGATTGATTTGGGATTGCAAACTAGATTTTTTGGTTCTTGAATACTTAGGATTATTCCCCTTGTAAGTCACCATTTGTTGTACCCAACACTCCCCTTTTCCCATAGGGAAATGGAGACCCACTTTTTTTATATTATTATCTTGATTGTGAGCCCTCTTTTATGTGTTTATACAAATTCTAGGGAAAGATTGATTATTGGCATTTCATACTTTGGTGGGATGACATTGATATTATGTTTTCATAGACTAGATCTTTTGATCTATCAAGTTTGTTACTTTGGGATAATTATTTTAGACTTATGGTTTCATGGACTATCTTTGTTATCCTATTGATACTTATTGTTTAGAGGCTTATCCTATCTATCTATTATCAAGATTTTTGCCACAAGATAATGCTTGAAAACTTACCTTTATCAGAGAAATTATTTCAAACATTTTGTCTGAAATAATTCCTCCAATGGAATTGGTCTGTGGGATTTTTTGTTATAGGAATTTTTGCCCAACATAATTGACATTGCCTTTTGGCCCCTTTAAACCTACCCTTCATCCTTTTTAAGATTGTCCTTTATCCTATATGAAGTAATTCCTTTAGGAATTTTGAAGTACCCATTTTTTCCTTGCCAATCTACCCTTTAGGCTTTGTGAAAGTGTCCATCGGCCTTTAATTATGGCCATTTTTCTCAAAAAAATTCTCTTAGGACCTTTTCAATTTCTCTTTCAACCATTTTTGAAGTGGTCACTTACCCTTCAAAAGTTTTATCCTGCACCTTTGCCTTTTCCTTTAGACATTTTATCTGAAACACTTTCTTCGAGCCTATCTAATTCCTTTAGACATTTTGTTTGAAATAATTCCCCCAAAATAATTCCCTCGAAGGACACTTACCCTTTGGACTTCCGAGACCTACCCTTCAGACATTTTGAAAAGGACCTGTTGGCCCCTTTTGAATTGGTCACATGCCCTTTAAGACTTTTGTTCTGAGCAACTTTCCCTCTAGCCCATTCCTTCAAAAAAAAATTGAGAGAAAATAACCCTTCAAGATAAGTTTTTCAGATATTTTATATGAAATAATTCCCCCACATAATTCTTAAAGTAAGTCTTCTACAAAGAAAAGTCCCAAAATAAATGATAGGTTATCAAGTGGCACCCTTACATTAGAGATAATTTCATTATAATTTGATCTTAATCTAATATTTTAGCTTAGGAAAATCATATTTTTTTAAATACTAAAACCTTAGGAAAAATATACATGTACTATCCTTTTATATGTTTTACAAAATATTGTGTAAAGTCTTTCATTTATGTTTATAGAAGTAGGGAGCCATAAGGAAATGACATGTGTTAGTTGATGAGATTAAATTTGATAGTCATGCAGATGTCATTGATGGTCATGAGGACATCATTTAATGGTCTTGAAAATGTCAAAATTAACATCATCAACTTGATAAACCTCTGAGATCAAATTTGATGACTATAAGGATGTCATTTGATGGTCATGTGAACGTCAAATATAGCCTTTGAAATAGACTAATTTATAGAATTAAATTTGATAGTCATATGGATACCATTCAATGATCATGAGGATGTCATTTGATTATTGTACAAAAATCAAATTTAATATCATGAACTATATTTTTGGATTCAAATCAAGATCCTATGACATACATTTCTTGGGCCCATTTGATTGGATGATATAAAGAGCAAGTTGAAATGTCAAAGCTCCATGAGAGTGATAAGTATCACCATCATGGGATCCTAATGCATAGATCCAATGACCCATGGGAAGAAGTAGAGAGCCTAATACATAGAAATCAAAAGCCTTGAGTAGTTATCAATTGACACACATATGAATTAATGCAAAATAGGATGTGACAAGTGTCAAGATCATGAGAGTAGATGAGTCAAAACACTAAAATCAAACAAACTAAAGTAAACTAGTACATAAGAAAATCAATGGTACAAGATCAATATGTAATTTTAAAAGGTCTCAAGACCAATGAATATCTTCCAAGTGGAATAAAATCATCCTTCCAAGTGGCATAAAGCATCCAAAGCATATAGAGGCCCCATAGAGTTGCCAAGTGGCACACTCATATTCCATCATGAAAAATATCAATGGTGTGAGTCTTAAGTAAAAAATTTAAAGATCCTAGACTCAATCAAGTGTAAACACATGTCATATTTTAATATTTTTCTATATATTATGGGTAGAATAATTAGATCTTTCGACAGTACTTTATTTATTGACAAACATTAGAACTCATAGTTAAGACCAGGACTATGAACACACATGTTCTAATCTAAATAGTGAATATAAAAGTGAGGATTTGAAAATAGAATGAGATAAAGATACAGTTATATGACATCTTAAATAACATTGGAAAGTGATGCATGTCTATATTTTATTTGAAAGTGGCTAATCTAAAATAGTTAAATGGTTGCTCTCACAACCTATAAAAAGAGGCATATCCAATTTTGATAAATGGTGCATCTATTTATAGTTTGCATACATTTCAAGATATAATTATAGAAAATTGTCTCTATCTTTTAAACATGCACATGCTGCATAACTTTGGTAGAGGATATTTTAAACTAATAACTATAAATAGACTCTTATATGATTTTAGACCACAATTAAAACTACATGATCTGACTATCACATGTAATCACTTGCATGAACTCAGAGGATGAGGTGACTCTTTCCCCAATCCTATAAAATTAATTGTAATTCAACTTGTATATTTGGTTAGATAATTTTTGAAAATAGGAAAAGCATGAGTTTTGATCATCAATAAATGTGTGTGTATTTTTTTTTCCAATTTTGTGCAATTAGATATTACTATTTTGGTTGTATGTTTCAATAATTTTTAAGTGTGAAAAAAATACGCATATATTCTTGGTTGTTTTGATTAATATACTAATTTGTAGGTATGAAACAACTACTCAAGGATTGGTGAATATATTGGTTAATATAGTCAATTTTAAATCGATTCATAGTTATGATTTTGCATGAGTGTTGTCTTGGATGTAGTTTTCTATGTGTATGCAACAACTTCCTCAGATACTTCACTAGCCTAAGCCATAATATTTTTATTAATGGTGGGAAATATCTACCCTAAAATAAGAAACCTTTGTCTAAGGTTTATGAATTTCCTACATCTTTATCTCTTTAGACTTTTAAGCCATGTCTAATTGTGTGTGTGCAACTAATTCTAGCAATAGTCATAGGTTTTGAGAACACTTGTCCTTTTAGAAACTAACTAGGGAAGTGGTTCCTAAAAACCACAAAAGCATTATTTTATACCTTACCCTTCCCTCCTTTTTTTTGAGTTTGTTTTGAAGACCTGTCCACTTTAGATTAGAAGCCAGCCGCCCATCCAATTCACATAGAGTTTCAAAATCCTTTAGGAACCACACCTCCATCCTAAAACTTTGTCAATAACCTGCATGCCCTACCCACTATTCCATCAATAAGTTGAAATAAAATACATACCTGTAACTCATTCCTTGGAGTGGAGTTTACCTCCATTGAGATCTTAAAACGTTAGAGGCTACCTCATTATAGTTTTAATGTGTATAGAACCCATACCAATATTTACAAAGAAATAATAATAGTAAGAAAATTCAAATATATTTTAATACACTTAAAATTCCTTTACAATATCACTTAAGGATTACAAATTCTAATTAAGCTCAAATTCCTTTGCATGAATTAGGCTTGAGTGGCATGAGTGTGAATTCTTAGAAATCCAATCAAGTTTTGCTTCCTCAAATGAACCTCCACCCACTTTATATACTTGTGGAGGGTCCACTTTTTTAGGTTTGGATAGTAATTCCTTTACAATATTTATTGGATTTAACATTATCTCCCCACTTATCCCATATATATGGGATTCACTATTATCTATGCCTTTAAATAAGGCTCATATGTGGGATGGAGGCAAATAATAATTTATTAATTTATTTAAATACTCCATATTTGGATTAGTCTATGCCATGTGTCACCTAAATTTTTTTACACATATCCCATGCTAATTTTTTGATGTGTTAGCATTTAATTGGTCCATGTTGCCATGTCATCACTTTTACCACATTTGACCACAACTTTGACTAGCCATAACTTTCACATATAAACTCAATTTTGGTCCCTTCAAAATGAGTAATAAAGCTTGTGACAAGTTATAAGCCATGGAACTAGTTTATAAATGTTTCAATACCATCAATTTTTTTAGTTTGACCAAATTTTACCACTTATTGACCAAACTTTGACCTATGATAATTGGAGCATACAATGTCCCTTTTTTTCATTCCAACAATTTCTAGAAAGCTCTTGATGATCTATAAATAATGGGCCACATTTAAAAAAACTAGGGAACATCTAAAAATATACTATGAATAATCTGCTTTGACATGTTATCCTATTATAGAACCTATATGTAATTTAAAAGCTTCTTGTGTAGATCATGTGAAGTGTTTAAATGAGTGTAAGGGTTGAGTGTGTTTACCTATTCATTAGTGTCATTTATACCTCTTAATTAGTTCTCATATCCTAAATATCTATCACAACCTCCATATTTAAATGTTGATATAAAAGATTAATATTGGGAGTAGTGTATTTTTTTTTAATATTGTCATTTATGTCAAAGATGCATCTTGCATGAGGTTGATGCAATTGAGAGAGTGTGCCTATTTGGTAGTGTGTTGATGAGACAAGGGGAATTGATGGATTGTTTTAATTTAAGGATGTTTTCATGAAAGATAATTTTAAGGAAAAAGAGATAATTTTAAGTCAATTAATTCCTTATGGTTGCATGAAGGTACATGTCTTTGAGTAGCCTAATCCTAGTCATGACATGAAGACACCTTCTGAGAAGGTATGAGAATGGTGTCTTAGTGAGATGAGTGTACACAGGAATGATTATTTATATTAGGTAGTTTTATTATTTTAGTGATGTGGAGAGTGTATTGAAAGAGGCATGAAGGTTAGGTTTAAGGCCTAATGTGGTTTGTAGGTCAAGGTCTAGAGAAGAAAGAAAGTGAGTGTGGCCTAATGAAGGGTCATGATCATAGTTCAAGGTGTTTGAGATAATTTAATAATTTTAATAAGTGAGGTATATTTTTTTAATTGTTTTCATGTATTTTGAGGTCACAGTGTGGAGGAAAAGACACGAAAAGTTATCAGAAAGTCTCTTGAATGCTTAGAATGAAGGGTTCTCAACCTGAGAAGGATTTTATTGTGACATTATCTCATAAAACCTTTTCATGGGAACCTAATAAGTTCATGGTAGATTTGGAAGGGTCCTATATCAAAATTCCATACATTATTTTTTGGATTGAGGGGTTTTGCTTTATGAATGATTGCTAAGAGTGGAAACTAGTTTAAACCCTCTTAGAACCCTAATGTAAATCTAATGGTGAACATGTTTCTCAAAAGTGATAAATATGGATTGAGTTTCTCAAGTAAGCTATTGGATATTGTATTTTACTCTCCTAGGTACCTCTAGGTGGTATTTGTTAGAGAGAGGAGAGAGAAAATGTAGAGTTATAGGTTTATTTTTGAATAAGTTACATTGAACATAGTAGGAAAATAGATGGAAGAAGAAGGTATAGACTCATGTTTCATGTCCATGAAGGTTTATGTATAGGTTATATCCAATTTATTCATTAACTAAAAACCCTAATGTTACAAATAGTGAAAAACCTGGGCAATAGTGAGAAGATAAATTGGAATGTGTTTTCATGATAGAATGATGAAACCAAGTGCATAAAAATGTTTTTTAGGATTTTTAAGACATTTCAATGTTTGGTATAAGTTTTTTAAATTATTGAAAAATGTGAAAAAGTTACTCACAAGTTGACCTATCTAGTTCAGATAAGATAGTGAGATATAAGGTCATAAGATTGGTCTAGAAGACAAATATTTTAATATTAGACCATTTGAGTTTTGAATTTGAGGATGTTTTGAGTATTTCATATAGTATTTTGAATGCATCAATATTTATTTACTTTGTCTACATAGGTGTTGGAGTTAGAAGTCACCAAGACTGGTCATTGAGGAAAACTGGTAGTTCTAAGTCAGTGAGTTGAAGAGGTGTTATTGAGTCATTATCTCCTAAGTATAAGTGTCTAATGCACATGGTAATATTGTTGAGGTCATGTAGATTTTGTATAACTAATTTATGGTCATTATTGTGTGGCTGAATGATGTTCTATCTTCATTTTTTCAAGATATAATTTTATGTGTTTTTAAAGGCCTAATGTGAACAATGTTAATAGAGTGTTTCAAGTGATGGTTGGACCTCAAAAGTGCCATATTACTCAAATGTTTTTGGATAAGGAATATTTAATTATTATTTGAAAATATTTTTATGTTTATATATATGTAAATTTTTCCAAGGGGTCATAAGGTAACGTGTCCTAAAGTAGGCCTAATGGAATTAAGTCTCCATGAGACCTAAAGAAGGATTTGGTCTATTTAAGTTATGGCTGACCTAATTTAATGATTTATTATTAATTTTAATGTGTCATAAGACCTATTGTGTGGAAAATATAAGTGGTCAAGTGTGTGTGTCCAACCAAGAGGTGTATAAGCAAGAGTCTTGTATAAGAACAAGGTTTTTTAGGACTAATATTGAAGTTAGATGATTTGATTTGATGAGTGAATAAGATAGAATATACTTGAGTGTAAGAAGGTATTATATACCATTGGAAGAGAGTATAGTGACTATAATGAATATATAATAGGAGGTATGAGTATAAATATCAAGGTCATATGATCTAATCAGTCTTGAAGAGACCTAGTTGAATGAAGAGGCCTAAAACACAGTTTGAGAGGGATAAGAGTGTGAAGAGTTAAAAATGCAGTCATCATCTATTAGTTGATCAACATAGTGTTATGAATCTAATAAAATAAATTAGGTGTTTGAATTGGTGTTTAGGCATCTAGGGGGTTGGTTCCTCCTTACAAGTGGGTGTTTGCTAAATCCTAGTCAAATGGGTGCTTAGCTAGTTAGGGTTGGTGCTTCATTAATTTTGGTTTTTGTCTTATAGGACTATAGTCCATATATATATATATATATATATATTAGTGGGTTTTATTCCCCTTGAGGTTTTCTCACATATGTGATGTGTTATTGTATTTCATGTTCATGTGTATGGTCGATTATGCTTAAAATTGATCTATATGTTTTTATGAATGGTTCATGAATGTTAAGTGGAATTGATTGAATTTTTTGAAGACTAATTCACCCCCCATCCCACCTCAATAATTTTGATTTCAACATTCTCAAATTAGTCTCATAGTAATGTAGATGTAAATGGGAAATAGATCATAACCACCATACAATGGCTCTGAACTTATCTGATTGTCTACCTGATGCTTAGTTTGGTTCACTAGGTTCATCCTTCAACATGAGACTTCCAAATTTTGCTAGGATTTATAGCCTCCTTTCTCAACATTATTTATTAAAAAACCTTGGATTCATTTATCATTTTCATTTAACCTATTATAAATCTCCATGAAGTACCTCAACTCATTTCCCTTCATTGATCCATTAATTTTCACTTTCCTCACTCACTATCCTCACACTTGTCACCCTTCACTTGGCTTAACACACCAAATCTTAGCATTGGTCTCTTAGACTTAGTCTGCCATCTTGGATGAGATATATTGGTTAAAACATACTTTTATTTATCCCTATAAACCCATCATTCACTATTCTTCCTTCATTTCCACTCTTCAACCTCATTGGTTCTACCATTCCCTTGTAGTCTTTTTTTCACATTTTCCATTGGTTTGGAAAATATATAAAATCCCATAAATATATAATACCATATTAATCATCCCTTTATCTCCTTACATGCCTCTTTGAAGTTTCAATATTTTACTCTATGTTTAGTTAGTACTTCCTTAGTAAATACCTACAATTAGGCTTATTAGTCCTCTATGCTCTTGCTTAGACCACAAATCGATATTATAAAATAATGTAACAAAATAAAACAACCTAAACATTTTAATTAATTTCAAGATAGGCAATATTAAAAATTGACAAGATTTTCCACTAGTTAGAACTCCATTTATTAGGTTTTAGTTTCTAAACCCTAGTTGATTGTCTTTAGAGGCCGAGAGGCTTCAAAATTCATTTTATTTTATTTTAGGTACTTTCCAACTGAACCAAGACCTTTCTATTTTTTTTTATAACATCCACCTATTAAAATAGTCTAGAGACCTTACTCAATCGTATTAATGCTTTTAGACAATAAAATATAGAGTTTTGTGTACGTTTAGTTGATTGTGTAAGGATTTTATGGATTTGTATACATTAAAAAGGTTAAAAAAAATTCACAATAGTCATTATCAAGACCTTATTCTCCTTTTAAATCATAATAATACTTAATCAAATTAATATCCATTCCACTTCTCATACTCATGCACTCATTCTTGTGTTGGACCATGTAAACAAGGGTTTATTTGTATTCAATAGGTTCTAATAATGAACTAGGGTTATTATTGATACTTATTATATTTTTCACTCATTCCAATGATTCATTAATATAATAACTACTCATTTATTTAAATCCTACTCTATTCCCTTGTCATTTGACTTTGCAAGTAGGGGTTTCTCACTTTGTGGGCAGGGTTTAAATATAAGTTGACTGTGCATTGTCTATTTTATATTAGACTAACTTTATGACTCTATATATCACTATACCATCAAGATCAATTTACCTAAAAACTCTTATAAATAGATACCACACTCTATACTTGGAGAAACATCTTCAATTCACCTTTAAACTTGATTATTAGAGATACCTATAGGGTTTATCTTTTCTATAAGTTTTTCTTAAGGTTATTCCTTTTGGAGAATACAAGTGAATATTAAAAATTTATATTAATTTAGTCTTACCTTTATATGACTAATAATTACTCCTTATTTCACTAAATTTCACCAACTTCATTAACTATTCTCTTCTTTGACAATAACCTATAGCCTCTTTGCCAAACCTATAATAACACACAAAAAGGGTTTGACTAGAGCCTCAAAGGGTTTATTGAAATAGCATATGAATAATATACCTTTAAAGATAAGATTAAAAATACATTTTTTTTTTAATTCATTTGAATCATTCTCTATTACATTTGTGGTCCATTCATGGACTTATCAACTTTATTAATGAGTTTGTACATTATCTTTTTCTCAAGTTTCTCCTCCTCCCTATTGGATCTCTCTCCTCTATCTCTATAATATATCACATTATACCACTCATGTAAAAATTTATTTCTCAACCAAATTAAATGTTGGTTACAGTAGTTACAAAATAAAATCTCTCTTACAACATAATTCAATGTGAGAATAGTGGTTATGTTACTAAACATGACTCTTATTATTCACCACCTTAATGAATTAGATATGAAATGTCTTAAACCCACTCTTTACATGTCTCCTTAGACCTTGAACCAACATTCTCTCACCTAACCACCTCATACCTTGCTTATGGTCCTCCTAGACTTAGTCTTGATATTTGAATTTTCAAATTTACACTTTAAGAGGGAAAACTCCCAAACACTCCAAATTCACTCCCAATGACACAAAATGAATTTTAAAGACACAAATGGATCCTATAATATTATTCACACTCATCTACACCCAAAAATAGACCATCTATGACTCTTAACTAGGACATTTCACTTCAATAACATAAAATGGTGTTTATATTCTTAATGCTTTTGCATCACATGGTTTACATGTGCATATGTTGTTGGTTGGTAGTGATCAATAAATTTGGTGCATCACCCACTTTGGGATTTAGAATAATTATGTTTTCCCTTTTCTCAGCAATTGAATAATTTTGTAGTAGCTTGGCTGAATCATCAAGGGAGATATCCCAAATCTAGAGGTTTAGTCTATTTAGAGGTTAACCACAACCTAAGACTAATCCCATTGTATATCTCAAGTGATAGGGCTTGAAAACACCACCTCAAGGGTGAAAATTTAAGATATAACACATACACTAATAAATCACTCAAAGTGGGATCAATCAAAGGTAATATGTGTTAAACATAATAATATATGCATTTATTTCCTTTAACAAAGTAATTTTATCCTTATGAATTATTAGATTAAATGGATGGTAATGTATATACTACAACCAAATATTTATATAATCTCGATCTTGTACATTCAAAAAATATTAACTAGGGCTCTACCCTTCAGTTCTAGACCTTCCTACTACTGAAAGGATTGCATTCATCATCTCATTGTGCTTAAATATTTATCTCTTAGTCTGATCCATATCATTCTAATGATCAAGGTCTCTTTTAATAAACATAAATCTTAAAAATGGATGAACATCTTTCACTATCGGTTTCATATCCATACCTTTTTTCTAACCTTCTAGACACTATTGACCTTAGAAGGACACTATTACTGATAATAGTGTCCATATCCTTATCTAGTGTCCAATTTCCAAAGGTCATCCAAATTTAAAATGTTTTGAAATGTATGGATTGGTCTCTTTATTTTATTGATCCCTACCATGATATATTTTTAAAAAGTGTGTTATAAATATAATTTTAAGTCTTCACATTCATCATCTAGAAAATACTAAGAAAACAATTAATAAATCTATATCAATCAACTGCATAACCAATGTATTTTATCATAGTTTACCCTATTTTACATCAATCATAGGATAATTCATATTCCTTGTATGAAGCATTAAAATATTATCCCATGAGCTATAGTTGTGAAATTAAAAGTTAGATGACTACATGCATCATCATATAATATATTGTAACTTTATACACTAACTTTACCATATAGAGGGGAGAACTACATAATTTTGAGTCCCTCTTTATATTATTGAATATGTAGGTACTGTTGACCATTTTTTTCCCAACAAGCCAAAAATTAGTCCCCTTCTTCCCCTGCTATTCTAGGTCAATTCATTTTTGATTTTGCAAAGGTCCAAGTTTATCTACGGACTCAGCAAGTGTAATCCTTGGCATATAAAAATTAGTTTCATAGAGCATTATGTTTTACAAAGCTTCTTTGAGCTCTTATCTAAATAAAATCACAAGAGGAGTTGGTACTTTTGAACCGTTGAACTGGTTCAATGCATTGGTTCAACACCTTGGTTTAATCAGTGAGTTCATCACTTCATTCAATCGGCTTGGTTCAACACCTCCAGTTCATTACTTAGCTCATCAGGAAAGTTCAAATGCCTTGGTTCATCAGCTTAGTTTCAATGCTTCGGCTTAGCTCAACACTTCGGCTTGGTTCATCGACAGGTTTAAACAAATAGTTCATCACTTATTTCAGTCTATCAGTCCATCAGAAAATTTATCAGTGTGCAACATTAAACCATTTAACCAATTCAATCACTTGGTTTAATGTGTTGGTTCAATCACTTGGTTCAATGCCTCCAGTTCAACATGCAAGTTCAATGGCTAAAGCAAGTGAGGAAAGTTCAAAGGCTTAGTTTAATGGGTTCAGTGTGCAGCATTGAACTGATGAACCAGTTCAAGTGAATGGCTCAATGGATTGGTTCAAGTGAATGGTTCAATAAGTGGTTCAAATGGAAAAATTATCAACTTGGTTCAATCGGCTCAATGCGTAGCATTGAACTGATTGAACTATTAAACCTTTTTGGTTCAATGGCTTGGTTCAAGGGTGCATCTTAAGGCCAAAGGATAGGTACCCTCATGGAGGGTAGTCTTGGGTTTAGGAGCCCTTACAGAGGGCAAGAAACTTTTCAAAAGGAGCCAAAGAGGTAAATCATCAAAATTTTGCTAAAGTCTGAAGGAATTCACTAAAAGGTTGTAGTAACAGGGCCTGAAGGAAGAAGCTCACCCAAAGGGTATGTACCCTTATGGGGGGATCTCACTGAGGATGATGGACCATTCTCAAAAAATTGAAGGGTCTTTTCCCTTCTAGGAAGGATAAATAAAGGAAATAAAAGTAGCTAATTCCCGTAGATTTTTTGCCCATGAAAAAAGGCCCAAAGCAAAAAAGTGACCCACCAAAAGATCACCCCTGAGGGCTAAGGGAGCAACTGAACATGCCACGTGTCCCTTATAGGGCTTAGTGGAAGCTAATGAGTGTTAATATATGTGGGTTTCTCCTTGTGCTTCGTTATTCAAAGAGAAGACTGGTAGGGCGGAATGGGTTGCTAAGAGTTATGTAGAGCATGCCAAGTGTCAGCATCTGTGAAGAACCAAAGGAGGCTTGAAAGTTGTTCTAAGGTAGCTAAAGGCTCTATGGAAGTGGCCATGTGTTGCCTTCCATAGAAATCTAAAAACTACTTCCAAAGCCTCTAGGTTAAGCAGAAAGAGTACCTGAAAGCGGCCACATGTCAACTTCTACCTGACTCTCAAAAGACCCTTTAAGGTAAGTGGATGCTGCCACATCCCATTATTATCTCGGTGGAATCCACCATGTGTCAACATCTACATTTCAAAGTGTCTTCTAAGTGCCCAAGTAGTGGACTATGACATGTGTCAAAGGTGGATGTGCTCTCAGCAAAAAGGGCAAAGTAGGAAGCTGAAGGAGAGTTCAAGGGTGACATGCTCGAGGATGTCAAATTTAAAGCTATGAAATATCCATTGGTTCTTTAAAAAATGCTTGCGCACCAACTATGGAATGAGCCCAAAGAATGTAGTGACCTGCTAGAAGATCACCCCTAAGGGCTGAAGGAGCAAAAGAAGACAAAGCAAGAAAAGGACAAAGAGCCAAAGAACAAAGAGGAGGTAAAATGGCCAAGTGCAGGAGCAGACAAAACAATCCAAGTGATGGAAGAAAGTTTCAATTCAAGAAGTTGTTTCAGTGGTTGACACAGTGCCTACCATGCGATCATCAAAGAGGCACAAACAGTGATCAACGTGACTTGTTTTCTTTGATATGCATTGAAGAGTAGGCAAACGGTGTAGCTCATAAATTCAAATCCTAATAGGAGCTAACACGGCATTATATTCAGATGGTTTCCTCATCTTAATGCTCAGAAGGCACATGGGTCACATGTAAAAAGGGCACCAAAAGGCCTCTTTTCTTCCTCTATATATTGGAGACTTGTCATTTTGAGAAATCATCTTCCACATTTGTAAGGTGAAGCCCTAGAAAATTTTCACCTAAAATCAATAAATGCATTTTTTACCTCTATCTTGGCTAGATATCTCTGTGTATGTTTGAGTGTCAGTTTGTGTTTAGTCATTGCTTCTTGATGCTTCCACAGGTTCAACACCAACATACCTAGTGTCTTTAAGGTGCCACTTTTGTAGGTGATAGGGAGAGATGTATTTGAAGTGTAGAGATAGAAGAACTACTATAAAGTGTGCCTTTCTATGTCACCTTTGGTGAGTCTCTATTTTTTGTGTGTTCCATTAAAGCCTCTTTGCTATTTTTCTTGCAGCCTGGTCCTCCTGCCAGTTTGAAGTGTACATATGTGTTTGTCTAATTTCAAGTGTGAGTGTGAGAAGGTTGAGTCATTTTGGTGCATCACCTCTCTTTAGAATAAATTTGTTTTTCTGTGATCCTTCTCCCTTTTCACCCCCCCATTATATATCTATATACCTATATTAACACTTACTGAAACAACTCAGATGCATCAAAGGGAGCTAGCCCATACCTAGAGACTCTCCCCTCTAGCTTCACTAGTCCCATAGGTGAGAGGGGAGTTTCCATTTTGATGTGTGGAAGGCAATATCTCAACCTCCTTGCCCCAGGTGCAATCCACTACATCAATAATTTTTGGCATGCCCGGTAGGACCCAGTTTTATAAATCAATAAGGTTTCAGGATTGATGCTTTTCCTGTTACAAAAAATTAGCTATTTATAGAATCTGGAAACTCCACTGGTAAGAACTTCATTTCTTAATCAAAGACCAATCTGACTTCTTATGCCTAAAGTCACCACACAGTATGCTTCCAAGGGCATCCCTTTCGAATTTGTTGAATTGCCTTTGAACTCAGTAAAAAGACTGAGGTTTGAGAAGACCCATCCTTATTCATCAAACCACCCTCGTAGACCTGTTGTAAGGAATGCATATGCAGTAAGGCTGCAGTTACATCCCATCCCAGCTATGGCATTACCCTTTACAACTTTTCATGGTTAGAGCCCCTTAAATCTCCCATGTTATGACCCAATTCTGGGAGCAGCCCTCAAAAATGTGCCTTCTTTTGATGGAGAGGGGCCCACTATAGTCATCGAGCACATCAGAAATATTGCTAATCTCTACAATATTCATAATGTCACTGAGGAAAATATCACAATCAGATTGTTGGCATTGTCTCTCAAGGGCAAAGCTCTTAATTGGTATGGGACTTTGGCTATAAATTTCATCAGTTCTTGGAATGAATTGGGTACTCACTTGACATACCATTTTGGAGAAAAGAGCGACCACCTCTTGCTTGCTGAGCAGATGACTACCATGAAAAGAGCCCCACATGAATATAGGCAGGATTTCAACACACAATTTCAGAAGACTTGGGATAGAATCCCCATTCTGGTAAGACCAACTGCTAGCTATGCTTTCCTATATTATTTAAGATCATTAAATAGTGATATTTCTATTATGATATAATCCATGGGAGGACATGTGTTGCCTGTTGCTTATGACATAGTTATAGCAACTAAAAATTGCTTAGTACAGGCTGGCAAAATAGCCCCTAAACCCCATATGCCACTTTTCCCAAAAATGCTACCTCTAATTTAGGCCATTACTCCCACATTAGCTCCTCTAATTAGCATAGAGAAACTAGCTGCTACTTCATCTAATGAGCTTCATGAAGTTAGGAGTCTATTACAGAGTATGTCAAATGAGCTTGTAGCTCTTAAAAGGCAGTAAGCTCAAAGCAACAAACCAAACCAAGGGTACTAGTAGTATGGTCAAGCTCTAAGACCCCCTTTCCAAAATTACAATCAAGGATAGGGTCAGCTTACTCAGACCAGACCTTTCCAAGGCTACAACCTAGGCCCCCCTTCATCATCTAAGGTCATGGTGCCCATTCAAAATAACTTGGTGCAGGAATAGCCAAGTTGTTCAACCATGGGATATGGTCAGGAGCAAGCCATTTATACAAATGAGATGATGGGTTATTACCCAAATGTGCAAGACAATCAGGTAGCTGCTCATTCCTACATCTTTGAGGCTCCAATGTAACCCAGCACAAGCAATAGTCAGAGTTAACCTATCTCTACTCTTATGAACCACCTGGAAGGTGAGTTCTGTGAAATCAATTATGTGGGTGCTATAGACAATCAGGATGACTATGTTTCAGCCAACACAAGATTCAAGAGGAGAGCAATGGGAGAAGCCTAGGCTACTACCCAAATGGTAGCAGCACCTTCTCTATCACACTCAAATCAAAAGGTCCCAAACTTCAGACTGCCATTTGTACCTTTAGCCCCTCAGCTTGCACTTCAGGTTGGAATTAGCCCCAAAGAAAGCTTGAAGGGAGGCAGTCCTCAAGTCAATGTGGTGGACTAGATGAAGAAGCTACATATGAACATCTCCTTATGGGATTCATTGTCTCTACTAGGACAAAAGGACATGTTACGAAGGGAATTGCATGAGCTAGATTGAGGAGTTATCCCAGCAAGGACTGATAATGTCTTGATGATGAATAGACAACCTTCCACCTTAGGCTAGGTCAAGAAAGAAGAGAATATTCCCCCTTTCTATGTGTCCTTGGTCATAAGAGATTTCTTGGTGCATAACTGCATCATTGACAATGGGGCTAGTACCTTAGTAATGCCCAAGTGCATAGATAACAAGCTGGGACTAAAATATGAAGAGATGAATAAGGGAGTCCTATAGCTAGATGGGACACCTATAAAGACAATTGGGATAATGAAGGGTTTGAGCTTGATATTACATGCTTGCCTAAATTTCTTAGTTCACCATTATATAGTAGTGGCAGATGTTCCTTCTTATTTTTCCATTTGCTTATCCAGGGACTTCACATCCAAGATAGGTGGCTATCTAGTAGTGAATTGGTCCTATCTTGTTTTTAGAACCAAGTATGGGACCAAGGTAAAGATTAAATATGAGCCACTCCATAGGGAACATCTAGAACCATATTCTGTCAAGGCAACAAATGTCAGCTACACCATTATCGACCAAGAAGAGACCCAAATAGACCAATCTCCATCCTCTACTCTTGAAGGAGTTGCAGACCTACTCTTGGATGAATGGGGAAGTGATAACTTCGAGCATGACCCTTACAAGTTCATAGAGGAGGCATGCCTTGGAGTCTACTACATACATGAAGAGGGTACCTTCATACCAAATATAATGAAGGAAAGCCAAGAGGACCTAGGTCTATGGCAGTTGTACTTTGATGGTTCTAGAAGTAGGTTGGGAGCTGGTGGTGGAGTGATGTTAGTCTCCCCTTCAAAGGAGAGATACTTTTTGGCTTTTCATTTCTAATTTTATTTTATAAGTAATGTTTTAGAATATGAGTCCCTTATCCATGGTCTAGAATGGGCAAGGAAAAGAGGAATCAAGGAGTTTCAAGTTTTGGGTGATAGCGAGCTGATTGTAAATCAGGTGAGAGGCCAGAATCTGACAAAAAATTCTTTACTAAAGTCCTACAAGCATAGGGTCTATGACTTGGTGGAATATTTCCTTGCTTTCAATATTGCCTCCATTCCCAGAGATCAAAATAAACAAGTAGATAGGCTAGTAGCAATTGGTGCTCAGTTCGATGTTTCTAGGGAGATAAGCTGAGACTGTGGTTCATGCTACTTGAAGGTGGTAGTTCAACCCTATATCCCTAACAACATTACAAACTAGTAGGTCTTCAACAATGACCATCAAATAGCATTCTTCCTACAAGAAGAATCTGAGTTTGCTACAAAGAAATAGGCAAAGCTACAACAGCAATATGGCAACCAGATTGTTCAACTAAAGAATAATAATCTCCCTAAAGGTTTTGTCACTCTATAGAGTATCTTCAATGGAGATGACCAATTGAGAAGTGATAAGGCATGCATCACAACTAAGGAGGAGAATTATGAGAAGGTTGAATCTTCAAGGATAAGCTGCTTGCACTTGGAAAAGTCTACATGATTCAAGAAAGGCATACTTTCATTTTGTTGTGTTAGGAGTTTGCTGATGTTTTCACTTGGGATTATAGTGATTTGAAGGGTTTAGACCCAAGACTCACCTAGCACACCATCAAATTAGAAGAAGGCACCAGGATAATCACATAGAAGTAGAGACCTATCAACCCAATGATTGAGCCTCTCATGTAGAAAGAACTAGCCAAATTGATTGAGTCTGGGATTATATTTCTAATCAAACATTCCTCATGGCTGGCCAATCTTGTTCCTGTCTAAAATAAGAATGGGGAGATCAAGCTATGTGTTGATTTTAGAGACCTTAATAAAGTCTCTTTGAAATACCATTATCCTCTCTCGAGCATGGAGTGGATCCTTTAGAAGGTAATAGGTAGCGATCATTTCTCCCTCCTGGATGGATATTCAGGATATAATCAAATTTTGGTACAAGGCTGTGACCAGCATAGAATAGCCTTCACTACTAAATGGGGAATGTTTGCCTATAAGAAGATGCCTTTCAGGCTATCTAATGCTGGTGCTACCTTTTAGTGAGCCATGGACATGGCTTTTTAAGGCTTGATAAATAAAAATGTGCTGGTATACCTCGATGATGTGATAGTATTGTCCAAGGAAGCAAGCCAACACATGAAACACCTCAGGAAAATCTTTGAGAGGTGTAGAGAGTTTAACATCTCTCTCAACCTAAAGAAATGCATGTTTGTTGTTCATGAGGGGAAACTCCTTGGCCACATTATGTCCAAGGAGGGCTTATCCATTGACCCCGAGAGAGTTCATTCTATCCTAGAGATGTCCCTGCCTAAGCACAAGAAAGGCTTGCAGAGCTTCTTTGATAGGATAAATTTCATTTGGAGATTTATCCCAAATTCTGTAGAGATAGTCAAGCCACTAACCTCTATGCTGAGGAAGGGTGAGGAGTTCAAGTGGAAAACACAAAGGAAGGATAGCTTTGAAGACATCAAGCAGGCCATAATGTGGGCTCCTACTTTGATCAGCCCCGACTTCAACAAAGATTTCAACTTCTACACTTTTGGAAATGAAGAGGTAATCTCCACCATGCTTACCCAAGCAAATAGTGATGACCTTAAACAACCACTTGCATTTTTTAGCTAGGGGTTAGAGGATTTTGAAGTCAGATACACATATGTAGAGAAGTAAGTCCTGGAAGTAATATGGAGCCTAAATAAATTTAGGCATATGCTATCCAATAGCAAGATTCACCTCATGGTTCAACATCTTGGCATCAAGTATTTCTTGACCAACTGAGACCTAAATGAAAAGAGAGCGGGGTGGATCACCAAGGTTATGGAGTATGACATAGACATCAAGATCACCAAGTTGGTGAGGGGAAGAGGCTTGTGTGAACACCTTACTGTGGACTACAAGTAGAAAAGGGAAGACATATTACTAATTCATGATGTAGCTATAATAGAAGAACCAATTGTCATGAAGGATTAGACATTGGACCTAAGGAATTTTCTTCTCACTGGTGAGTGCCCGTAGGGTCTTGATAGGACCAAAAGAAGGTACTTCAAGCTCCAGTCTCTTCCTTATGTCTAGGTTGATGGAGTATTGTTTAAGAAGGATCTCTCAGGGGTCCTTCTAAGATGCATAGACTTAAATCAGGTTGACAAGGTGTTGTCTGAGTTCCATGATGGGCCAGCAGGCAGTCATTTTGCTCCTAGAGCTACTACAGCAAGAATAATGAGAGTTGGCTATTTTTGGCCTACTCTTTTTAGGGACACCCATGCCTAGGTAAGAAAGTGCCAAAAGTGTGCACTTTTTCATGGGAAGCAACGTTTGGCTACCATGCCTTTATAGCCTATTTAGGTCGAGAAGCCATTCATGCAGTGGGGCCTGGACTTCATAGGGGTGATCAATCCTCCCTCCAATGCTAGACATAAGTGGGTCCTGATTGCCATAGATTATTTCACAAGGTGGGTAGAGGCTATTGCTCTGAAGGAGGCAAATGAAAGTGTGGTCCTAGAGTTTTATGAGGACTTGGTGGTGAGTTTTAGAGTTCTAGTGACCATAATCTTAGATAATGCATTAGCTTTTATGGGAACCAAAACAAGTGAATGGGTACTAAGATATGGTATATAACTTAGCACTTCATCCATTACTACCCATAGGGGAATGGGATGGCTGAGTCCACTAACAAGAACTTGATCAAGATCATCAAGAGGACTATGGAAGAAAATTAGAGGACTTGGCATGCCAAGTTGAAAATAGCCTTATGGGAAGATAGGGTCACCTCGAAGAGGATAATTGGCAACTCACCATGCATGTTCATCTATGGGAGGGAAGCTAGGCTCCCCATTTCACTTGAATTACTAGCCTTGGATCTCACTCACTAGTAGTAATTAGAAGAAAGAACTAGCATGGAGGTTAGATTATGTGAGCTGATGGAACTCCAAGAGGTAAGGGACTAGGCTATGGCTTCCATGACTAGCTACCAATAGCAAGTGAAGAGGCAGTTTGACAAGAAATTTTCATTAAAAAGTTTCTCTGAAGGAGACAATGTCTTGAAATGGGATGAAGACTGAGCTAAGCTTGGAAAGCATGTGAAGTTTGATGCCCTATGGAGTGGCTTGTACATAATCACTCAGTGTAAACAACACAATGCATTCCAACTCTCCAGGTTGGATGGTGAAGAACTCTATATCCTAGTTAATGGGATACATCTTAAGTATTACCACTAAGCCCCTTCTCCATCATGTATATATTTTCCCTTGATTTTCTCTTTTTTTCCCTAAGTACTTTCTACACATGTTAGTAGTTTTCTTAGCTATGTGTGTGTTTTTATTTCCCTTTTGAGGTGAATCTACATGATTGGTTCTAGATTTATTAGAGCTATTGATGTTATTTAAGTTACAATTTGACCTCATGCCCAATGGATTTTAAAGGAAACTGGCTTTTAAGCATAGCAGGCATGCTTCCCCTTGGAGTTTCCAATTTGTTGACCATTTTTTTCCCAATAGGCCAAAAATTGGTCCCCTTCTTCCCCTGCTATTCTAGGTCAATTCATTTTTGATTTTGCATAGGTCCAAGTTTATTTACAAACTTAGCAAGTGTAATCCTTGGTAGATAAAAATTAGTTTTAGAGAGTATTGGGTTTTATAAAGCTTCTTCAGGCTCTTGTCTTAAGAAAATCACAAGAAGAGTTGGCACTTTTAAACTATTAAACTAGTTCAATGCGTTGGTTTGATGCCTTAGTTAAATTGATGAGTTCATCACTTGGTTTAATTATCTTGGTTCAACACCTCTAGTTCATCACTTAGTTCATCAACAAAGTTCAAATGCCTTGGTTCATCAACTTAGTTTTAACGCTTCATCTTAGCTCAATGCTTCGGCTTGGTTCATCAGTAGGTTCAAATAAATGGTTCATCACTTGTTTCAGTCTATCTATCCATCAATAAATTTATCGACGCATAGCATTGAATTGTTGAACTAATTCAATCACTTGGTTCAATGTGTTATTTCAATCACTTGGTTCAACACCTCCAATTCAATGCGCAGGTTCAATAGTTGAAGCGAGCGAGGAAAGTTCAAAGGCTTAGTTCAATGGGCTCAGTGCACAGCATTGAATCGATGAACCAGTTCAAGTGAATGGCTTAATGGATTGGTTTAAGTGAATGGTTCAACAAGTGGTTCAAATAGACAAATTATCAGCTTGGTTCAATCAGCTCAGCATGCAGTGTTGAACCGTTGAACCGATTGAACCATTGAACCTTTTTGGTTTAATGGGTTGGTTCAATGGCTTGGTTCAAGGGTGCGTCCCAAGGCCAAAGGATAGGTACCCTCATAGAGGGTAGTCTTTGGTTTAGGAGCCCTTGTGGAGGGAAAGAAACTTTTCAAAAGGAGCCAAAGAGGTAAATCACCAAAATTTTGCTAAAGTCTGAAGGAATTCACTGAAAGGATGCAGTAACAGGGCCTGAAGGAAGAAGCCCACCTGAAGGGTATGTGCCCTTATGGGGGGATATTGCTGAGGATGATGGACTATTCTAAAAAAACTGAAGGGTCTTTTCCCTTTTGAGAAGGATAAATAAAGGAAATCAAAGCAGCCAATTCCCACAGATTTTTTGCCCACAGAAAAAGGCCCGAAGCAAAAAACCTGAAAGAGCAACCCACAAAAGATCACCCATGAGGGTTGAGGGAGCAGAGAAACATGCCACATGTCCCTTGTAGGGCTCAGTGGAAGTTGATGAGTGTTAATATCTGTGGGTTTCTCCTTGTGCTTCATTATTCAAAGAGAAGACTGGTAGGCCTAAATGGGTTGTTAAGAGTTATGTAGAGCATGCCAAGTGTCAGCATCCACAAAGAACCAAAGGAGGCCTGAAAGTTATTTTAAGGAAGCTAAAGGCTCTATGGAAGTAGCCACATGTTGCCTTTCACAGAAATCTAAAAAATACTTCCAAATCCTCTAAGTTAAGCAGAAAGAGTAGGTAGAAGCAGCCATGTGTCAACTTCCACTTGACTCTCAAAAGACCCTCTAAGGTAAGCGGATGTTGCCATGTCCCATTATCAATTTGATGGAAGCTTCCATGTGTCAGCATCCATGTTTCAAAGGGTCTTCTAAGTGCCCAAGTAGTGGACTATGACACGTGTCAAAGATAGATGCGCTCTTAGCAAAAAGGACAAAGTAGGAAGCCAAAGGAAAGTCCAAGGGTGACGGGCCTGAAGACGTCAAATTTAAATCTGAAAAATAGTTGTTGGTTCTTTAAAAAATGCTTGTGCACCAACTATGGAATGAGCCCAAAGAATGTAGTGACCCGCCAAAAGATCACCCTTGAGGGCTGAAGGAGCAGAAGAAGACAAAGCAAGAAAAGGACAAAGAGCTCAGAGAATAAAGAGGAGGCAAAATGGCCAAGCATAGGAGCAGATGAAGTAATCTAAGTGATGTAGGAAAGTGTCAATTCAAGAAGTTATTTTAGTGGTTGACATAGTGCCTACCATGCAATCATCAAAGAGGCACAAATAGTGATCAACACAACTTGGTTTCTTTGATATGCATTGAAGAGCAGGCAAACAGTGCGGCTCATAAATTCAAATCCATATAGGAGCTGACACGACATTATATTTAGATGGATTCCTCATCCCAATGCTCAGAAGGCACATGGGTCACTTGTAAAAAGGGTGATAAAAGGCCTCTTTTCTTCCTCTATATATTGGAGACTTGTCATTTTGAGAAATCATCTTCCACATTTGTAAGGTGAAGCCCTAACAAATTTTCACCTAAAATCAATAAATGCACTTTTCACCTCTATCCTAGCTAGATATCTTTATGTATGTCTAAATGTTAGTTTGTGTTTAGTCATTGCTTCTTGATGCTTCCATAGGTTCAACACCATCATACCTGGTGTCTATAAGGTGCCACTTTTGTAAGTGACAAGGAGAGCTGTATTTGAAGTGTAGAGACAAAAGAACTACTATACAGTGTGCCTTTCTATAACACCTTTGGTGAGTCTCTATTTTCTATGTGTTCCATTAAAGCCTCTTTGTTATTTTTCCTGTATCCTAGTCCTCCTACTAGTTTGAAGTGTACGTATGTGTTTGTCTGATTTTAAGTGTGAATGTGAGAAGGTCAAGTCATTTTGGTGCATCACCTCTCTTTAGAGTAGATTTTTTTTTCTATAATCCTTCTCCCTTTTCACCCCCCCCATTTTATATCTATATACCTATATTAGCACTTAGAAAAACAACTCAGATGCATCAAAGGGAGCTATCCCTTACCTAGAGACTCTCCCCTTTAGCTTTGCTGGTCCCACAGGTGAGAGGGGAGTTTCCATTTTGACGTGTGGAAGGTAGAAGCTCAACCTCCTTGCCCTGTGTGCAATCCACTACATCAATAAGTAATACTCATTAATATAGGGGTATTTGGGGTTAGATCAACACTATGATCCCACTAAACCATTTTTAGAAATTTCATTTTAATGGTGAAGAAGAGTGAATAGCTAGGGTTTTATCAATCAGTGAAGAGTGAAAACCTATATCATAGATATAAATACATCATAAAAATTTGATTTAAAACTAAAAAATGGTGAATTTTTTTCACATCCAAATCTAGTCATTATTTTATATTGAACACTTATGTCACAGTTAGACACTAGCATCAATGGTAGTGTTCATCTCTAACGATCCATAGATACAAAATCATAATTAATAAAATATGATAAGTGATCCAAAATATTGATCCAGCATAATTTACACCTATTTCTCATCCATATATACTTACACACAATAAACCCAACTAAGTATAATTTCTCTTTAGTAGTATAATCAATTGAACATCTTTCAAATTCAATACATTCTATATTTAGCATATCTCAGTATTATAATTTAGAATATTCAATTATTTGAGTTTAATATTAACTAGTTTGATATAAATTATTTTATAACCCTTATGATTTAAATAATTTTATATTCTTAACCCTATACCCTACATTGTAAAATTTAGGGTTAAATAAATAATAAGATAATAAAATTGTCATAGGTCATAATGAATTCAATGTTTTATCCTCTAAAACTATTATTCTATAAAATTAAAAAAATAATTGAAAGAAGAATAAATAGAAAGATAAATAAAACTACCTAATTTTGTAAAAAAATCACCATTTTATGGTAAAAACTATTTTTTATGTATAATTAAACTATCATTTCATATAAATCATACAACTCTAAAAACTCTAAAAATAACACCTAAAATAGCAAAGACAACCTTTTAGATCAAGATTAAATATCTATGTACATTCAAAAAATTTAAAAAAAAACTCAAAACTATTGGAATTATATATAATAATATAGGGGGTGAATCATTTCCCTTATAACATTCATTCAATTTCACTTATCATTCATGAAGCATTCATTCAAACACATGCATGAATTAATGCATAAACAAGAATCCACATAAGAATATAACATGTGAACATAAGAGACATGTGGGAAACCCTCATGGGGGATAAAACTCATTGAAACACATCTTTTATTATATTCATATAATTAATTAATCAAGATTTAGTGAGGCACCAACCCCACAAGGAACACCAACCCCTCACTACTCAAGCTCCAACTCAACTAGGTCTTTAACAAGCATCAAATTACAAGGAGGCACCAACCCCCTAGGTTATTCAACACCAAATTAGCCACCTATAACCTATGATCACCTTTGGATACCCTTTTTTTAATCAATTGATGATGATCACCTTATTTTGTTCTTCACACTCCCTTATTCCTCTCAAACAACCTATTAAGCCACTTTGCTCAACTGACCCTTTTCTTGATAAAATTACATCATATAACCTTTCTCATAATATATATAATCAATATTATAAACTCACTAAATACCTGGTTTCCAAACTTCTATTTCATTCATTCACCACCTTAATGTTCTAACTAGTCAAATTAGGCCTATTAGACCTTCTTATACTTGACTCTTTCTTTCACATAATTTAGATAGACAAAGACCTATACATACTTTTATAACCCTTGGAATATATCAAAAAACATGTTTCATATGAGTAAAAACCATTATATAGGTCGGCCACCACTCATAAGGACCAAAACCACCTTTAGGCCTAAAGGAGACCTAATACAATTAGGCCTTCTCAAAGCACACATTTCACCTTGACCACCTTGAAAAATATTGATCCTATATAAATTGATGAAAAAATTTAAAAATTATTCAATTATACCCCTTATAATATCACCTTAGGTCCCTAACATCATTTATCTCATTTCACTCTTTGAACCTCACCATTAGGCCTACTCACAATTAGGCATTCTCACTACCAAAAAGTCTACTTTGAATATATGAAGCATACACTCAAATTATCCACATAATTTTTATCACTTATATATGCACCCTTTGATGAGATTAAAATCTCTCCTCATCCAAGTGACACAATGTAATCATCTCTAGGCTTGTGGGCAACCTTAGAAATGAGGTGAGTCTCTATATAGAGCTAGATCCGTTGATGTGCCACTTAGGATTAAATCTAAAAATAACATAGGGGGTGAAAAAGGGAGAAATATAAATTAATACAAACTAATATAATCAAGGTGATACACAAAATATATTTATTACATCCACCATATGTATATTACACTTGAAATCAAGGATAACTAAACATACACTCTCAAATCTATGTCTTCGTGTACCAATATTACATTATGGGGTTATGGATAAATGTGTAAAGATAGGAGGACTAAAAAATAGTCCTATGAGGGTACTAATTAAGATACCAACTCACTTATACTTTTGCATTTCCTAGATCACATCACATGTCCTATAAGAAGAAGCTACAAATAGGTGAGAGAATATGACAACTTACTAAGGAATCCATAGTCTACACTAAGAAAATCCAACATTATAGTAAATCACACTATTAATATTCATGGAAGAGGTAACACTTATTTATTTTATTTATAAAAATGTATACAAATGATTATGGCTTCACAATACTCGGGTGAAACATCCATACAATGGCCAAAATGGCTAGTTTTTATAGAGCTTGAAAGAGATAGAGAAGAAGAGAAGTCCAAGGGTCAAAAGGACACCTATAAAGATAATAAAAGGATTTAATTTTATATTTAGAAGGATTTGGGATGAATGATGTAATTTTAAGAGAAATAAGTGTCAATCCAAGTCACAAACTTGAAGAAAAGTGGCACGAAACTCCTCATTTTGCATAGAAAAATTGCCTTCATGATTGCCTCTATTTGAACGTCCCATAAATAATAAATATCAGGTATAAGTATTATAATTTAATGTGATACTCTTATACATTCCTCTCCATTCATTGGTTACATGCTTGGTCTTTTTTAAACCTTTGAAACTGATCCATAATCATCTACTATCTAGAAAATTACCCTTCTATGCACCCTGCACACTTATCCTCCAAAATTCCCTCAATTTTCCATGAAATATATAAAATGTAGTTGGTTACATGTAAAAAGGCCCTTAATGGCCTTATAAGCATCAGGAATACCTTAAAAACTCCTCACTTAAAGTTTTCCATCTTTTTCACTAGCTTTTCCAATAGATTAGTTTTGATTAGCTAAGTTGAAACACATGTTTGAGGTACTTAGTAACATTTTAAAGGCATTAAAATTACATTGGTGGTTATATTAAGTATCAATATTTATATCCATGTGATTTTCATCTCTTGAAACTTCCTACAATCTATAAAACCCATAAAATAGTGAGAAAAATCCTATTTCTACCCCCATCCATACAAGTTCATACAACTGATCATGGTGCGAAGTATCTTAAGGGAGTATTATACAACCTACAATCATAATATTTTTCAAAATATCTCATTATATTAGATACACAACTCAATTTTCACAAAATGGTCCTAATCAGGGTTTAGCAAGGGTTTTAGCTAGTTTTCACTCTTAAGGTTGGTTCATAAAGATATAACATCCAACCTACCAAAAAATTCTACAAATTCATTTTTCAATACCCCTTCTAGTTTCCCCTAACTTCTCTAGTCTCCATGCAAGTTTCATGAGTGATGTGAGCATTAAAACTTGACCTATCATACTTGTTTTCTTGTTTCCTAAATGCCTAAGTTGCTTTTGGACCCAAAAATGGTTTTATTATAACTTATAATTCATACAAGTAGATTATAAACTTTTTATATGTTCTCATAAGCATTTTATAATATGTTGGAGTGACCATATTATGTTATAAGTGTAAGTGACTTATCATGTGACCCTATGTGTGAACCTTGCCTAATGGGCTTGACTATACCTTCGAGCCCAAAATGGCCTATTATGCTTTTATTTTCCTCTTGATAGATTAAAAATCCCTAAAACCATCTTATAAACATTTTTTACTCATTTGGTAATCTTGTCTCTAGCTATAAATGAGAGTGACCTTCCATTTGGCATTAGATCTCATTTTTGCTTGTTGTGCCACGACTACAACCTTTGGTGTCCATACCACTATGCCATGTTCCATACTTCCATTATTGGTTTATCATCCCTTTATATGCATGTTACAACTTAAAAAATCATATTTAAGGGTTTCCTCAACTTTTTATTCATCTTTTATCATTTTCTCCAAGACTGCCAAGGTTTTTGATCCTGAAGAGTGTTTTTCTTTTGAGATAAAAAAAGAGGAGGGTTACCCTATTCCCTAATAAAAACTAGGTATTTGAGTGTGTTATGAAATTTTTTAGGATGATTTTTACAAAAAATTATCATTTGAATCTAGGTATAGACCCTCCAAAACTTTCAAATTCAAGACTAGTTCCTTGGTAAAAGACCGTGTGCAAGGAATGCCAAGGTGGACTATATTTGTGTCTTTCAGAGATATCACTTTGATTGTATCCCATCATGGTGGTTTAAAAAAGTTTTTATAACTTTAATTATGATTCCTTGATTTCCATTATACTTCAATCTCCCCCAATCTCCCCACACCATGATTTATTCAACCTTGAGTGCACCCTATTGTGATTGAGTACAGGGGTTCGGGACCTTGTATAGGCCTTGTTCTCCTTTTTTTAAAGATTAATAAAACCACTAACATGCATATTTAAGTAATAATTCACTTTTTAATCGATATTTGGGTTCTAATTTACCTTTTTTTACCACCTTTTATTTTGAAATCAAGTTTCTACCTAACTGGACTGAGACCCCTATTTTATCTTTACCTGTAGATGTTCATGCCTTCTCAAAGCTTGAGTTAAGGTGTGAAAATATTATCATATAATAATTTAAATTAAAAAAACTTTATTATAAATTTAAATTCACTTTAATGTGATAAATAACCCTTAAACACATGTTTATAACTCATTGTCAACTTACCATGTTGTAGGTAGGCATTTTGACATTATAAAGACAAGGTATGTGAGGGAGGGGCCCAAAACAAAGTAAAATTATTTATTGGTGATATTTATGTAAATGAATACAATTTTAGTCATAGTAAGTAATCCTAGGATGAAAAAAAATTTAATTATCATCTTTAGAGTAGAAAAAGTCTTTTGTAATTCATCACCTGTAGATGTTACTATATGATTTTAGTGTCCAAATGCATACTTTTAAGACTCTTAAACACTAAGTATATATAGCCTTAGTATCTCCCTCTTTTTCATGGTGTTAATCCTATCATGAGACTATACGATGAATTTATATACCCTCCAAAATAACCTATCTATCATTCTTATTCAAAATCTCTAAAAATGGGAGGTGTTATGTTTTGTCTCTTCAAAGACTTAGTCCCAAAACTCAAAAATTTTCAAATTTGGAGTAATAACCCACTCTCTTTGTATTTTCAATAGATCATAACTATAAAATAACTTAAATAACCCCGTGAATAATTTTTATATCTTTGTATTCTTTTTTTACATCCTTTTCAGATCTCTATTAGAGGGAATCTTGTAGGTATATGTTCTGTATTGCAGGCAGGGAGCATAGAGATTGAGTGTTATGCATGAAAAGTGTGAATTAGGATATTATTTATCATTTATTAATATCCTAAAATGAAACCTCCATATAAAAATATACTTATCATAATCTAAAACCTATTTCCTATAACATCTCTGATGTATGCACCTATAGGTGTTCTTTTATGGCAAGTATGAGCTTGATTTATCAACTTAGGTTCTAAGCATCACTTTTTATTAGGTGGAGTTAAACCTTGATTTTTATAAGTATAAAATATTATATGGAATAAATTAACATTAAAACACATGAAATAGCCACCACAATCCATTTTTAAGGAAGAAAGACACTGCAACAAGTGAAAATTATCTAGTAGTCTTCCAATGACTTACACCTGTGAACTGAGGTATTTGACTCATGGAAAATATTTAAAACAAGATATAAAATATGTAATAAATTATATTAGGAATCAAAATTTATTTAAACCAAACTCAACAAGTGGAATGTATATATATTCTCAAACAAGACCAAAACCTGAAGGGTGCACAAATTGATAGGTAGTTTTGGAAGGTCAACTTAAAATAGATGATTCATAAAGCATAGCCCACCATTTCCAAAATTATTTATATGAAAATTGAAATCCCTAAGTGTAATATTACCTTGAAAAATAATTTAACTTGAAACCCCTTATGCTAACCATACTAAGAAACAAATTGTCACTTTAATCTGCCAAGAAGGGCAAAAAAGTAGTAGAACAATTTTGGGCCAAAAATGGAACTTAAAAATAAATTAAAGAATGTATATGAGTTTTTATAATATTAATAGACATATTTTTATCTTTCCCAAGTGGCACACTACCCAAGGAGGTCGTACAAGTTCCATTTACTTCCATTTCTTTAGGAAAGCTAACTTTTCTCTGAACAACCTATAATATTTTTAGTGATGTTAGTTTATTAAGAATTATAGGGACACATGGGACATGAAATCATATTTTTAAACTTGAAAATTTCTAAATAAACCTATAAAAAGTATTAAATGCACTATTTTGACCCCTCAAATGACCTAAAAGTGATTTAAGGACATTAAAAATAATTGACCAAAGATAATACAACATTATTTGACATAAAATAACCTATAAAAAAACCTCATGATGATACATTATACCCATTATAGGCCTAAAAAAACAATTTTTTTAACTACGGGTGCCATAATTTGACATAAAAGTTAAATTTGATCAATAAATTAGTTACTCATAGGG
Organism: Torreya grandis; assembly: GCA_037957365.1. Classification (NCBI taxonomy): domain Eukaryota; kingdom Viridiplantae; phylum Streptophyta; class Pinopsida; order Cupressales; family Taxaceae; genus Torreya; species Torreya grandis. The sequence goes on from JARHVA010000435.1 coordinate 3,411,005, forward strand.
GTAGTATACCTGCTATACTAACTAGACTAGTATCCCTATTAGTCTATTGGGATTATTATTCATATAAGGACTGAGATGAACAAGAAAACCTTTAACCATTGAACACAAACCTTTGACCAAGATAAGAAACTAATGACTACCTCAACCACATGAAGTAAAGGACACACCAAAGCAAGAAAACAATAAGACACACACTAATAACCTAGGGGAGGTGGATAAAAAAATACTATGTACAATTAAAAATGAACATACCTCCCTCTTGGATCAAAGGGGACATTTGAAGCATCACCTTATTTATGAGATGGAACATGGTGCAAAGCATGCTTCTCCTTGGATTGGATGTTTTGTGGATCAAACTTATCATTTGGCACTTTAATGATCATACTCTCAAATAGACCATCTTAAAATAGGTCTCCAATGTAGACATATTACTCTTACATCCAAAAATCTTCAATTTTTTTTCATGTAGATCCTCAATTTTAACCTTAAATGATGATTGAGCAAGGCATACCTTTTTGTCTTCGATGGTGTTCTCAATAAGATTAGGCTTCTTCTCAGCTGCAAGCTCTTCTAGCTCATCAAGGAGCTTTGTAAAGTCTATCCAATATTGATCACTTTCTTCTATGGAAACTTCTTCCTTCACTTTTTCATACACTTGGCCCTCCACTTGGTAAAGCTCTTTAAGCTCTTGAAGTAGTTCAATTTGTAGCTACCATTCATCTTTGTCCTCTTTATCACCTAGAACCACAACCTCTTCCACATTATCTTCTTGATGTGTGATGTCATCAATCTTATTTTCTTAAAACTCCATTTCATTATCAAGTGGCTTCATGAAAACTAGTTCTTAACCAAAAAAAAGAGCCTCCTCTTCATGTTTGATTGAACACTCAAGATTATGTTCATTAGTCTCATCAATAGGCTTATCATTGGCTATGAAATATTTTAGAGAATAAGAATCTTTAACTAAATCATAAAATTATTTTCAAATGGTATTAAATCTCTTCCATAAGTCTTCTTCTTCTTGGATGACATCTTTAAGAACCACTTCTTCTACCTTGATCTCATGAATATCTCTTAGGACTGCCACTCCTTGAGAAATGACTTGGTTTTCACTCTTGATAAAACATTCCACTTCATGTTTGAGATGGATATCCACAAATTTTAGATCAGATGTAGAGTCTTCTTCAAAGGCTATAAGGTCTTCTGATTCCTTCTCCTTCATGGTGATGCCAAGACTAGGCATCTTGAAATCGTATGATCTAACCCAATGAGGCTGCCAAGGAGGTAGGTTTTCCTAAAGAAAGAGTTATCTTTCTTTATCATCCAACTAATCTTATTTAGGTTATCATACCATAAGTCAATCAATACAAAGGGTAATGGGGTGAGGTCAATATGAACTAGTTGGTGGAGGTGGCACATAGAACTCAAAATTAGATTGAGGATGAAGTGTAGAATATTCTTCATGGACACAAATTCCTTCAAATATATAAACATTATCTATTATATTATCCTTTTATTCACCAAGTGGAGTCCCTATGGTGATTTAATCCTCATAATCACTCATGATAACCTCTTGATCAACCATGAATTGGATTTGTTCTTCTTTACTTGCCTCTCTCAAAATAGGTTCCTCCTTGAGAACGGGTGAAGTGAAAGGTTGATGGGTAGGCTCATGGATTTTAGGTGAAATATCTAGAGTATGAGATATAATGTAAGGTTAATGAGTTTAATAAGGAGTGTGTAATTAATTTAAAGGCTTATGAATGGGTTTGGTAAAGAAGATAGCACTAGTGAGCTCATATAGAAGTGAATCCTTGGGCTGATTAGGAGGAAAAACATCTACAAGAGTAAGAACTTCACTTTGCTAATGATATCCTTGTGTATAATCCATTGAAAAATTTAGTGTAAAAGAATCATAGGAATGTTCTTGAGTTTGATAGGCATAATAATATTAATGATAAGGCTCATATTGAGGCTGATAGAGAAGTGTTTCTTGGTAACCATTCTCATAGGATTGTCTAACAACATAGTTCCCATATGAAAAGGGAAATGAAGGACTATATGTCTACCATGGCTCATAATATTTATGGTCATTTTGATAGGTGTGACAAGGATTATATTAGAACTGATGAAGGTCATATGGAGGTTGATAAATATCATGATAATGTTGACTAAGTACTTGTTCATATGGAGGGGGAATGGCACAAGCTTTTAATTTCTCACCAACTTGTAGTGAGAAAAACTCAAAACAAAAATCATCCATGAAACATTCATTGGAAGAAAGTATGAAATAAATGGTTATCAATAATGTTAAAATGTAATATCTAGGTTGATTGACTAGCTGATAAAACTTTGGAGTCACCATTGATGCTTAGATAGATGCCTCTAAAATATGATGTGTTGAAGGACAACACCAAAAACACTCAAAATCTTGGAATAAGAGTCTCACTCGATGTGCCAAAAAATATTGTCACTTGGATATGCACCATTTGAGGCTATTGAAATATCTCCTCATCCAAGTGGCATAATGGAATTACCTCTAGGCTCATGAGCAGCCTAAGGAATGAGGTGAGTCTCTAGATAGGGCTGGATCCCTTGATGTACCACTTAGGATTGAATATAAAACTAACTTGGGGGGTGAAAATGGATAAATATAATTGAAAACAAACTAATATAATGGATTTGATATACCAAATACATTGATGACATCCAACCATATGTAAATTACACTTGAAATCAAGGACAATTAAACATACACTTTCCAATCTATGTCTTCTTGCATCAATATTACGTTATGGGGTTATGGATAAATGTGTAAAGATAGGAAGACTAGAAAAATGTCCTATGATGACACTAATTAAGATAAAAACTCATTTATACTTTGACATTTCATAGAACACATCACATACCCTGTAAAAAGAAGCTGCAAATAGGTGAGAGAATGTGATAATTTGATAAGGAATTCATACTCTACACTAAGAAAATACAACATTCCAATAAATCACACTATGAATAGTCATGGAAGAGGTAACAATTAGTCATTTTATTGATAAAAAAGTATACAAATGAGTAGTGCTTCACCATACTCGGGTGGCACATCCATATAATGGCCAAAATGGCTAGCTTTTATAGAGCTTGAGAGAGATAGAGAAGAAGAAAAGTATAAGGGTCACAAGGACACTTGTCAAGATGATGCAAGGAGTTACTTGTGCATGTGATAAGTATGTGGGATGAGCCATGTAAGGTTAAGAGCAACAAGTGTCAATCCAAGTCACAAACTTGAAGAAAAGTGACAAGCAACTCCTAATTTTGTACCAAAAAATGCCTTCATGATTGCCTCTATTTGAATGTACCATAACAGATAAAGAGAAGGTCTAATGATTTAAATGGAATGGGAGACTCTCTTGTATGCCTCTCCATGATTTTTTTGCATTACTAGTCTTATATAAACCTTTGAAAGTGATCCATCATCATCTATTGTCTAAAACACTCCCCTTCCATACCTTACACACTTGGCCTCCAAAATGCCCTTAGTTTCCCATGAAAATACATAAAATGTAGTGTGTGAAATTATTTAATTCCCTTCATGGCCTTAGAAGCATCAGACATACCTTAAAAACTCCTCACTTGAAGTTTTCCATCTTCTTCACTATAGCTTATCTAATAGACTAGTTTTGATTGGCTAAATTGAAATAACTATTTTAGACACTTAAGAACATTTTTAATGCATTAAAATTACATGGAGGGTTATCTTAGGTATCAATATTTTCATCTATGTGATTTAAATCTCTTGAAACTTCCTAAAACTTGAAAAACACACAAAATAGTGAGAAAAATCATATTTTTACCCCCATTTGTACAAGTACATACAACTGATAATGGTTTGAATTATCTTGATGGATTCCTATACAACCTAAAATAATAATATTTGTAAAATTGGTTCATTATATTATCTATACAACTCAATTTTCACAAACTAGTCCTAATCAAGGTTTAACAAGGGTTTTAGCTAGTTTTTACTCTTAAGGTTGGTTTATAAAGATATGACATCCAACCTAAAAAATAATTCCACAAATACATTATTTAAGACACCATATAGCTTCCCCTAACTTTTATGGTCTCCATGGAAAGTGACATGAGTGATGTGAGCATCATAACTTGACTTATCATGCTTGTTTTCTTGTTTCTTTCATGCCTAAGTTGCTTTTGGACCCAAAAATGATTTTTTTATGACTTATATTGCATCAAAATAGATTATACACTTTTTATATAGTCCCACAAGCATGTTCCAATAGGTTTTAGTGACCATGTTATGCTAGAAGTGCAAGTGACTTATCATTTGACCCTAAGTGTCAACCCTACAAAATGGGATTGAGTATACCTTAGAACCCAAAATGTCTTATGATGATTTTATTTACCTCATGATAGCTTAAAAATCCCTAAAACCATCCTATAAATAGTTTTAAATCATTTGGGAATCTTCTCACTAGCTAGAAATGAGAGTGACCTTCTATTTGCTCTAGGTCTCAATTTTGCTTATTGTGTCATGATTGGAACTTTTGGTGTCTATAAAACGATGCCATGTTCCATAATTCCATTCTTATTTTATCATGTTTTTATAGGCATTTTCAAACTTCACAAATAATATTTAAGGGTTTCCTTAACTTTTGATTCATCTTTCATCATTTTCTCCAAGATTATGAGGGTTCTTGCTCCTCAAGAGTGTTCTTCCTCTAAGATAGAATAGAGGGGGGTTACCCTATTCCTTAATCAAAACCAAGTATTTTAGGGGTTATAAAAGTGTTTGTGGTGATTTTTTACAAAAATTAGCATTTAACTCCAATTATAGACCCTCTAAAACTTGAAAATTCAAGACTGGTTCCTTGGTAAAAGATTGTGCAAGGAATGCCAAGGTGGACTGTATTTATGTCTTTCAGATCTCTCCCTTTGATTATATCCCATAATGGTGGTGTAAAAAAGTTTATATAACTTTTATTATTATTCCTTAACTTCCATTCATACTTCAAGCTCCCCCAAGATCCCCACACACCATGATTTATTCAACCTTCAGTGCACCTTGCTGTGACTGAGTACAGGGGTTTGAGACCCTATATAGGCCTTTTTATCCTTTTGGGAAAGATCCATAAAAACACTAATATTTATATTTAATTAATAATTCACTATTTAATCAATATTGGGGCTCTCATTTACCTTGCTACATCACCTTTTACTCCAAAACCAAGTTTCTACCTGACTGGACTGAGACCCCTATTTTATCTTTGCCTGTAGGTGGTCATTCCTTCTCAAGGCTTGAGTTAAGGTGTGAAAATACTATAATAGAATAATTTAAAGTAACAAAACTTTAGTATACCTTTAAAATTACTTGAATGTGTTAAATTTCACTCAAACACATGTTTACAACTCACTACCAACTTACCCTGTTATAGGTAGGCATTTTGACATTGTACGGACAAGGTATGTGAGGGAGGGGTCAAAACAAGGTACCATTATTTCTTGGTGATATTTATACAAATTAACTCCATTTCAGTCATAATAATTCCTCCTATCATGAAAACAAGTTGCATTATCATCTTGAGAGTATAAAAAGTCTTTTTCAATTCAAGACCTATAGATGTTACTATATGCTTTTAGTGTCCAAATACATATTTTTAGGACTCTCAAACACTAAGTACATATAGTCTTAGTATCTCCCTATTTTTCATATTTTTATTCATATCATGATACTATCCAATTAATTTATCTATCCTCCACAAGAACCTATCTAGCATTCTTATTCAAAAGCTCTAAAAAAAGGAGGTACTTTGTTTTGTCTCTTTAGAGACTCAATCCCAAAACTCAAAATTGTTCACATTTGGAGTAACACCCCACTCTCATTATATTTCCAATAGATCCTAGATATAAAAATAAATTACATAACCTGATTTATACTTTTTATAGCTTGGCATTCTCTTCATACATCCCTGTTAGATCTCTATTAGAGGGAATCCTGTAGGTATATGTTTTCTATTGTAGGCAGGGAGTATAGAGATTGAGTGTTACGCATGGTAAGTTTGACTTAGGATATTATTTAACATTTATTAATATCCTCCAATGAGACATATCTATCAAAATATACTTATCATAAGCTAAAACCTATTTCCTACACCATCTCTTCTATATGCACATATAGGTGCTCTTGCATGGCTAGTATGAGCTTAATTTATCAACTTAGGTTCTAAGCATCAACTTTTAGCAGGTGGAATTAAAGATTGTTTGTGATACTTATTAGAGAGTAAATTTAATTATTTAATATTATACACATGAAAAAACCATCACAATCCATTTTCAAGGAAGAAAGACACTACAACAGGTGAAAGTTATCTAGTAGTTTTCCAGTGACTTACACTTATAAACTAAGGTATTTGACTCATGGAAAATATTTAAAACATGAAATAAACCATGGAATTTATTATAATAGGAATCTAACATGATTTATAACCAAACTCAGCAAGTGGATTTTATTAATTTTATCAAAGAAGACCAAAACTTGAAGGGTGCATAAATTGATAGGTACTTTTAGAAGGTCAAATTCAAACATATGATTCATAAAGCACAATACACCACTCCTAAACTTCATGATATGAAAATTTATTTCCATGATTATAGAATCACATCCCAAAAAAAATTTAACTTGAAACCCCTTGTGTTGAGTATACCAAGCAAAAACCTGAGTGTCACTTCAATCTATCAAGAAGGGCAAAAATGCAGTAGAATGCTTTTGGGCCAATCATGGCACCTATAGATAAATTAAAGTGTGTATATGAGTGTGGAGAAGATTAAGAGACATATTTACATCTTTTACAAGTGACACACTTCCAAATTAGGTCATACAAGTTCCATTTGCTTCAATTTCTTTAGGAAAACTAACTTTTCTCTTAACATCCTACAATATATTCAGTTATGTCAATTTCTTAAGACTTATAGGGACACATGGAACATTACATCACATTTCCCAAGAAAACCATATAAAGCATTAAATGCACTATGTTGACCCATAAAATGACCCAAAAGTGATATAATCACATAAAAACCAATTAACCAAAGCTAATAAAACATTAATTGACATCAAATGACCTATAAACCACTTAATGACAATACATTATACCCCCTTATAGGCCTTAAAAATCAATTTTTTACTAGGAGTGCTGCAATTTGACATAAAAGTCAAATTTGGTCAACAATAACCATATCAATAAATTACATGGATAGAACCTCCATGACCTCAAGGTCATCACCATGTTTATTATACTTCACCATAGAAGGCAAAAGACCTCAAACAAACCACTTCCATAAACTCATTTAGAAATGCAAGAAACCTTCAAAACACAATCATGAAAATAAATATTTAGAACACCTTTAGAATCACTTTAATTAAATTATAATGGATTTATATTATAATTAAACATCCTTAGAACATCTCTAAATAAATATATTATATGTTCCAATAGCAACATTGGTCTTACAAAGTAATTTCATGGTTTCACTATACACAAACCTCATTATGTTAGATAAATTATTTTGAGATAAAATTTATACCATGAAAAATATTATTCAAAAATTATATATATTATGGATACATGTTATATGTCTTTAAAAATAATCTATTGTAATTGGTTCCATCCTTAATCCATGGAAACACATCCCTAATCTCATTCCCACTTTTGCATGTTTTTCTCATTATCTTTCTCACTAGGCCTTTTTAGTAATAGGTCAACTTTCATGACCGATTTATCATATTTAAGAGTATAAATTGATTATAAATCTCCATAGTAATAATATATAATTCTAAATATTCAATCTCCATCCACTTTCATGCTTTGACATGGTTAACCCTACCCGTTAGATAAAAAATTTGAGAAATAAGGAATTTCTTATAGCTTCCACTCACTCAGTTGACATACCAATGCCACCTATAGGTACTTGGGAGAGTCCTCTACATTATATAATCATTAAAATTAGTCATCCAATTAATTTTGATCCATTTATATCAATATTTTCCATATTAGGTAACTATTAGGGTTTTAAGAGGGTTTAGATTGCCTTTCACTCTTAACATTCATTCATAAACCTTAGGCCTTCAACCCAAAAACTAATTATAATAACTTTAAGATATGAAACTTACCTAAATTCCATTAAACTATTATGATCTCATGCAAAGGTTTAACTTTCCAATGATCATAATAAAATCCTTCTCAAGTCTATAATACCTCATTCTATACACTTAAAAAATCTCAAAACCACTTTTCATGATTTATTCTTCAACTCAAGACTTAAAAATTCATAAACACACTTATAAAAATCTCACACACCACAAAAAATATAACATGATCTATAACACCTTGGAAATAGAACTTGACCCCTCGTTAGGCCACATTAGGTCTCTTTGCACATTAGTCCTTAAATTACTATTCACACTTAGACCTTGAACATACCTTGAAATAACTTGAAATGATCTCAAAACTTCATGATCATGTCATAAAAACTCATACCATTATCACACAATACCAATCTTCTTATCACAAGCCTTAGACTGCTCACATCATCATGCTACCAAGCCTATGCCTTCTCACTAGGTCTTTTCATACAAATGAATAAGCCATGAATTTGCCTTGAAATCTCTTATAAAATATTATCTACCATATAAAAATGTTTAAATAGTGTCAAAAATATTCTCACATGATATACCACTAATTTTTATCTTTCATAAGTCTTGATGACACTTCATGGTACCTTATCAGGTCAAGCAGGGTCTAGGATGAGTATGGTTACATGCTTAGGCTTAAGACCTTACCCATATAGGTTCACCTTAAAATTTTATTGATTATTTAAAAATTTTATATTCATTCTTTGGAATCCTTAAACATCCACTCATACTTGTGTGCACCCATCTTACTAGGCCACCATCTTCATACACATGCTTATGATATGATAATGTTCCTTAAGACTAGGGATCAAAAGTATTCTTACCTTATATCTTGACCTTGACATGTCATCAACCTTAGAATAATTATCAAGTTTCCTTCAAATTATCTCTCAATAGAGAGACAATAGTTTTCCTTCAAATTCTCTCTTATCATAAGACTTCCTTATCACATAACACTTCACCATGCATGCCATCAACTTTGACCTTGACATCAGTGACATCTATATTGACTTTGACATCAATAAAAATATGAATGACACAACACCAATAATAGGAAAATTCCTAAAAAAAAACCTCTAATAAAAGCATACAAGATGAAAAATATTTGGGAAAATACCCACTAGGCATGACAAAATATGATAGCTATAATTTTAGAACCTGTACAATCTAGGAAATCAAATGAAAAATGAACTTGTTATTATAAGACTAAGCTAAAACCTTAGTTAGATTTATTGAATAAAAATAAATAAATAAAACATACTTACAATTTACCATCTTACCAACAATGTAAATCACCTTCTCCATTGATGAATTTCTATTTTCTCTTGTAATATGATATATGGATGCTCGATTTGTTCTCCAAGGAAAATGAAATTTCAACAGTATATGGATGTAATTTATTTATTTTATTATGAATGAACAATATGGTTTTAGTATCACCTCAATATTTTTATGATGGTTTCTCTAAAAATGGAGGATTACAATTCAGTTTATAGGCTTTCAAGTGAGAAGATGAATGGTTGGAAAAAATCCATATTTATTGGATTATGTTAATTTTGAAGGTTGGATTTGAGTCCTCATCCATTTATAAGAGAGAAATTCCTCATGTTTTTGAGATAAAATGGGAAAGTTAGTTGGTAGTTGAAAGTTTCTCATGAATGAGTAAAGGTAGTTAGATGACTCACCAAGTTAGTTGAAAGGTTCAACAATAACTCAACATTTGGTTGAATAAGTTGAGGAAGTGGTTTTGATGAATAAACACTTGGTTGAGAGAAGTATGGAACATATTTGGTAACTTGTAAATTCTATATTTTAATTATTTTTTTGAAATTATGTGTGCACGATTAATTAATTAATATAGATCAATTAATAATTTAAAAAAGGGAGGAAAGGATATTAGTAGAACTTAGGATAAAATTAATAATTGGGGTGGTGGTTATATTAATGTGTCAATATTAATCAACATTAATTATAACACTAAATGTGGTATAATTTAGGTGTATACATGCAAGTTTAGTATTTTTTAGTAAAATAACATCACACAATATGTTTTTTAAAATATTTTATTATTTAAACAATTCAAGGATAGATATCTTGGATTTTTTAATTTTTAATTGATCCAGTAGATCATAGGGATTAGGTTCTACAATTTGAAACTTATAATTATTAGGGGAGATAATAGAGGCTTTAGGGGATGTTTTGGTTTACCCCACTTTGATAACTAGGAGGAGAGATAGTGACTTGTGTGCCTAACCTCTTTGGGTTGTTACAATATCTACCCCATAGAAAATCATCATGTAATAAACAATAATAGGTCATTTGCTAATAGTAAGGAAATATAATTCATCAATGTGTATGATACCAACACATAAAATTATTGAAAATAACCCTATCATGTTTCAATCCACCAATAAATATTCTATAGTAAATTGTAGGAAAGAAACTTAGAAACAATGGTAAGCATTAGTATAACAACCATATAAGAAAAGATGTGAATATGAAAAAAAAACCATGATTTTTTGAATAATTAATATTACATGTAAATATGACCTACCCATGAGATAAAGAATTAAAATCCTAGGTATGATTCATTAATGAGAACCAAACCAAGGGTAAACATATTCATCATGATTAGAGCCAATGGAAGCTTACTAACAAGGCAAAATCAATTAGAGAGTTGTATGAAATCATAAAATAAATAAGAAATAAAAAAATAAAATTGAAATAATATTTTAAATCTAAGATCAAACCTTATAAAAACTTTAAAAGGTATATACAATCACAACATGATTGTGTATGCATCAATTTTTGAAAGGTGGATGTAATATAAAATTAGAAAGAGGTAAGTGGTAAGTTAAGGTTTGATAAAAATATGTGAAATAATATGAATATCTAAAATTTTAGAAACAAACATGAAACCCTAAAAATAAACCCTAGAAAGTGTAGGCATTCAAATAACAAAGGGATTCACCAACTTATTTGATTGTTTTTAGTTCACAATGATGATTAAATTCTAATAATGAGATAAAACTATGTGCACAAGGAAGATAAGAGATATCAAATCTTTAAAAATATTTCTTAACATATTTAGGGTTAAAAAAATGAAAAAAAACATCACCAAAATAATTTGATAAGAAATAATCTAAGAAAAATAGTTAAAGAGATGGAACAACCACACCTTAATATAATTTTAGAATTCTAAGTTTGAATCTGGGATATGCATGTGATTCTAAAACTTTGTGTGAAATTTATAGATCTAGTTTTGAGATAATATATTTTGGTGGATGCTTTATGCCATCGAATATGCCATGTTATAGATTTTTAAATTAAATCTTCCTTATCTACTTTTTCACTGAGTATAGTTTTTTCTGCCAAATTTATAGTGAGATAACTTTTAGGTTTGAAAAAAAATAGAATTATTTTTCCATCAAATTTCATACATGCATGTTTATTTTCTTCCTTATTTTCTTGGGTAAAATCTATCTAATTTATCTTCTTTTTCTTCTTGACCCAACCTACCAAAAAACACATGAATAAAAAAGAAGAAAGAGTTAGCTAGGTCAAGAAATCTCTATGGAGTTGCAACAATATATTCCACATGTTAGAATCATGCCCAAAGTATTTATTGTGTGGTGGAAATTAAAGTGTAAGAGAAAGTTAATTTTTTTCTCCATAAGTGTATTGCAACTACATGACATTTTATTATTCCTCCTTTTGGTATAATATGTATCTAAACCCCTTGATGTAAGTCCTTTAGCATAAATATAACAATATAAAGTGTGCCTAGACTTGAATTCCATTAGAATCCTGCTTGATCCTTCCTATTTAAATGCCTCTAAAAATATATAAATAGATGGTACTTTAGATTATAAAACCTATTGGAATACATATCGACCAAGAAAATACATAATAGATGATAATTTCAGGTCCCAACATAGAAAAAGGGTGAAATAAGGTAAAAGGAGCCCACAAAACATAAGGATATATTTATAGGGCCATTTAGTATGCTTAGGGAACATTTGTCAAGACCATTAAATCTATCCAAATAAAAGATAAAAATAGAGAAAGATAGGAGGAATTCAATCATAAACATAAGCAAAGACATGATAAAAAGAGAGAAAAGAGAGGAAACAATACCACACATAGTAGAAGAGAAAGAGGAACAAGAAATGGAAAAGCAAAAAAAGAAGCCTAATTTTAAGAATTCATCCATATACACAAAAATACATTAAAAACATAACAACAATAAGGATTATACCAAAATTAGGTGTCTACAATATTGCATCTAAGGATATTACACTTTGATTTTATTGCATCACCATCTATTATAGTTTTTTAGTTGTATATTTGTAACAAAATAAGGATTAGTGAAATATAATTTATAATGGACTATTATATGATAAAGTAGGTTTTTTACCTTAACTTCTATTCACCTAGGTATTTATTTATTCCCACCCATGTATGTGTGGATATTTAAATTATATTATTTTATATATTATGAGATATTACATATTTATATCTTAAATATTATGGGGATAATTTCTAGTTGTTTATATCCTTTAGGGATATTTATCTCTTAGTCCTAGGTTTGATCTCTAGTTTGATATCTTAGTTAGGATTGATCACATAGCTTAATATATTACTTAGGATTGATACTCCTTACCTATATATGTAAGGTTCATTCATTGTATTTGATAAGATATAGAGATGGAGAACAATTTCAGCATTTTATAATCTATTTGTGGATAAAATATAGTTTATTCTATGTTCAATGCTTAAGCTTTCATGGAGTCTATTGTGATAATGCTCTCTTGAAGACATCTTGGCTGAATATTTTTGATAACTCTATCATTATCTTGTATCTCATACATAGGGATAAGGGATGGAGTCTTCATACACATTGGATGGCATGTTAGATTGCATGAGTGTTGATTTCTATATTTTTAATAACATGGGTTTAACTAAGGTAGAACCCTCATAACTACACAAATGTTATGTGATATTTTAAGTTCTCTTGGAGTGGATTAAGTTTTAAATCAATGAGAATAAATTTTGGATGTTTTTTGCATAAAATTGATAATATCAGAAAGGTTCATAACAAATAAGAGTTGATGAAGACATCTTGATCTAAATTTGGATCATAGTGTACTAGCTATATTTTTTATAATTTTGCATTATTCCCAAAAAAATTTAATAATTTTTTAAAATGTTAATTTGAAGAAGTTATAGTGGTTGAATTATTGTGTAGATGATCTAGACATATTCAAAATGGTGAACTTGTAAATTTTTAGCTCTTGAAACTAAGGGGTTTTTCATAGATGATGAAACTCACGGTTTGTGTAGGTGGAAATTTCATAACACCCTAATTATTATGTATCTTTAAATATTTTAGAAAATGGTTGTGTAAATTTTATACACAATATTTTTAAACTTTATCATTGAAAATGCTTTATCTCCTGCATCAACTTTTCAAGTTTCCATTTCTCTGAGTGTATTCCTTAAATGTTACACTAGGATATGGGTGGGTAGACCATTGGTGTTTTGAGATACATTATTGTTTTTCATAATGTATCCACTTAGTTTCATCATAATTTATCCCCTAATAAATATTCCTCCTTATAACCCTTAATTATACTAAGACACATATTTTTATGACTATGTCAGCCTGACTCAATGTAGTATTTCTTAATTCTCTCTAATTTTCAAACTAATTCAACCAAGTCAATGTAGTTCAAAAGTTACGGTAGCTTATTTACAACTAAGTTGACCCTGGAAAACCTATTTCAAGGTTAAACCATCATATTTTTAACTAAATCAAGTTTGGATGATGACATAGACTAAAACTTAGGGAATAGTTGGGATCACTCAATAGTATAAATACAAGCCACCATTTCAATCCAACAGAGAGTAAAATTCATTTTTTTAATCTCATTGCTCACAATTCTACTTATGTCTACATTTAGATAATTCATTTCTTAGATCTTATCGTAGAGGGAAAATTTTGTCTTGTGGAATATTAGATGTAATAGGAGGATTCCTTTTATTCTATATCTTGATTCAACCTGTGTGATCCTTACAAAAATAACAATATCTTGTAAAGCACCATTGGCCAAGGGGGAGATTGAGGCTTGACATGTTTTATTCAAGGTAAGTATATTATAACCCTTGTTATTTCATTTATAGATAAAATTTTCATAACTACTAGATTGAATGAATATATAAATCCTTGTTTGAATATAATATTCAATTATAATTAGTGTGCCAATAGGTTTTTTAAAACTTGCCAATTCCCATAGGTAATCTAGGCCCTCATGTCATGAAATTCAAACCCAAAATACAAAATAAAAATTATTTATATGATTTTGAGTCCCAAATTCCAACATTCAACCATTTGCACCAAAGGTAGTTCTAGCAGTTGTGCAAGTTAGAAACATGGTTGATTCATTGTGGCAATGTGAGGGTCAAGTATAATTAGATAAATGTACCTTGGTAGTTCATGTCTACCTATTTAAACTTAATAATTATTTTTATTATGAAGGACACAATAGTGTTATGAATGCATTATATTTATTTTTTTTACTTTATTAGTTTAGTAGTTGTTATGGATACATATGCTTTGGAAGTCATCCTATGATCATTTTGTTTTATCCCACATTCATGGGAAATAGTAGTTGCTTAGATTAGAATTTGTATACAATTGAGTGTTGATGCCAATGATGAAATCCATGAATTTATTGTATTGAGATTTCTTAAAGGAGGTTACCCCTTCAAAGTAGTATGTGATCAATATAAGCATTTCAATGCTTCATCTAATTTTATAAATATGTTATTTCATGCATTTTTATCAATTTATTGTAGGAGGATCCTCTCATTTGGTATCAAAGCACTTTCAAGGACCACAATTTTTTTTTTCCTTCAAAAAGTCTTCACTCTATTCTTCTACATTATTATTTTAAATTTTTTTTAGAAATAACTCTATTTTGCTACATAATTTATTCAAGTATTTTTCTATAACACAATAATCTATTTTAGATCAAATTAAAAACCTGACTACATAACTATGGAAATTACTTGGTTGAAAGCCCTAAAACCATTGTGAGGAGTACCATAGGAAACCCAAAGTAGCTAGCCCATTAAGAGGACCTTCCAACAAAATGGGAAATGGCACTTCTCAATTGAGTATTTCCCATCTATGGAGAAAACTAAGAGCTATTGTTGAGACATAAATTTGTGACCAAATTTTTTTAGAGAGCGGTACTCACATAGACGATATTGGTGGCTAGAGTGATATTTTTAAAACCCTTAGGCTACCATTAAAACTTAGGGCCAATTTCTATCAATTTTGGAATATTTTTAGTAGACTTAAAAAAATTAATCAGTAGAGTATCCATAGATTATTAGAAGACTTACAGATAGATATTTAATAAAACCAAAATATACAAACCATCCATAGAGTATCAATAGACTATTAGATGAGTTACCACTAGATAGAAAAAAAAGAGAAATTAGAAAAAAAACTATTATCCGGGTCATGGTAGTAACCCGAATAGGAGCAAAAAACATGGAGGATGAAATTTCTTCCCTCAAGACCGACATCAAATATCTTGATGAAAATATTCTTGGCCTCAATCTTCAACATACCACCATGAATAAGAGATGACATCTAGAGACTTCTTCAGACACTACATTTTCTTCTTCCAATAATTATCACAAGCTTAAGCTTAATTTTCCTTGAGTCAATGGTGTAGATCCAACTAGATGGAGCTATCAGGTAAAACAATATTCTAGTTTACATAATACTTTTGATGCCAACAAGGTCCCACTTACATCCTTTCACTTGAAACTAGAATCCCTTTAATGGTGTCATTGGTATACCAAGGCTCATGATGAACCCATATAGACTAATTTTTGCACCCTCATTTTTCAACAGTTTGTCCCTACTTATTTTTATGACTTCACTGGAGCACTCACTAAACTTTTCCAAATATGAACTATGAGAGAATATCAAATAGAACTTGAAAAATTGGCCAATCACATAGAAAGATTATCTGATGAATATTTTAGGAGTTATTTTACCAATGGACTAAAAGATGAAATTTGATCTAAAATCAAAATGTTCTATCCCAACACAATGATGGAAGCCTTAGGTTTGGCTATGTTAGTAGAGGAAAATATCGTAGCTCAATAGCAGTTTAAATCCAATTTTACTAATTTTAAAAATATATATCCACAATAATCTCAAAAAATTTCATCCCTTAGAACCACTCCTATTAAGCATTTGACTAAAGTAGAGATGAAAGCCCATAGAGAAAAATGACTATGTTATAACTATGATGATAAATTCACTCATTGAGATTGATGTACATTGATGTGTGAAGTAAAACATCTACCTATTATATGTTGACTCTCCACCTACAACTAAGGATTGGGAAGATGTTTAAGATATAACAGATGATCTATAATAAGCTCAGCTGATTATAGAACCTACTTCTTAAAAAGACCACCTAGAGATCTCTCTCTATGCCTTATTAGGATTCACTAACCCATAAACCATGTGGGTTAAGGGTTACCTCAAGAAGCTCCCTCTAGTAATACTCATTGATCTGGGTAGCAATCATAACTTCATTGACCCTTAGATCACCAAATAGGCTAATTGTTTTATCCATCCTTGCTCTAACTTTGAAGCCATGATTGACAATGGGAGAAAATTACCTTGTAAAGGAAACTATCACAATGTGCGTATCTCTATTAGAGATTATAACTTTCACTCTACCATGTTTACCTTACCCTTAGGTAGATGTGATGTTGTTTTAGGAGCCCAGTGGTTACTCACACTTGAACCCATCTTATGGGATTTTGCTAAACTTTGGATGTAGTGTTTAGAAAATGAAAAAAACACACATTGAAAGGCTTACAACGAGGATGTTTCAGCATCATAAGTTCACATACATGGAAAATATTCTTAATAAGAATTCACAAAGTGTCATTTCCTAGCTCCATTCCATTCAAATGTAACCATCAATAGTTTTCACTAATCCTGATCAAAAAACCATTTTGTAGAGGTATACACATGTCTTTGTCAAACCAATAGGATTACCACCTTCATAGCTATAGGACCACCATATTCAATTCATTTTTGGAAGCATTTCTCCTAACATAAAGCCTTATCACTATCCATTTTAGCAAAAGACTGAGATCAAGATGCTCATTAAATACTTACTGAAGTAAGACATTATTCACCCTAGTACTAGTCCATATTCTTCCCTAGTTCTCCTTGTTCATAAAAAGTATGGGTCATGGTGCCTCCACATTAATTTACATGTACTTAATCACCTCATAATCAAGGATAAGTTCTTGATCCTTGTTATTGATGAATTTTTTTGATGAGCTTCATGGCATACATTTTTTCTCCAAGTTGTATCTCTGCTCTAGATATCACCAAATCTGGCTTCATGAGGATGATATCCCTAAGATAGCTTTTCACATGCATGATGGCCATTATGATTTTTTGGTCATTCCATTTTACCTCACTAATGCTCCTTCAACATTACAGGCATTGATGAATAAAATATTTTAGCCCTACCTATTAAAATCCATTATGGTCCTCTTCGATGATATCCTCATCTATATTAAAACATGGTTTGAGCATCCCCAACATCTTAGGCTTGTACTAAAACTTATCTCTAAACATCATATTTGTGTAAAATATTCCAAATGTACTTTTTTCAAGGATGAAGTGGAGTATCTCAGGCATATTATGTCAACCTAAGGGGTTTAGGTTGATCCTAAAAAAATAGTTGCCATGATAAATTGGCCATATCCTTAGATAATCAAGAGCTTCAACTAGATATTATCATAGTTTTTTCAAGGATTATGAGAAGCTTGTAGATCTACTAATAACTATGTTGAAAAAGGATTATTTGACTTGGATATAATATACTAAGTGTGCATTTTAAAAATTGAAATAAGTTGTATACTACACTTATTCTAGTTATGCCAAATTTTGCCAAGACCTTCACTATCGAGAGTGATGATTGTGGTAATGGACTTGGTATTGTTATCCTCTAAGAAGGATGCCCCATTGTATTCAATATAAAATCCTTTTATATAAATATTTTAGTGCTCTCTACTTATGAGAAATAAATGGTTGCCATTTTTCATGTAGTATAGAAGTGGTGGCCATACTTATTGGGAAATCACTTTTACATTAAAACTGATCAACAGAGTCTAAAATACTTCTTAAAACAATAGGTCTCAACCCCATCACAATATAAATCGGTTAGAAATCTCATGGGTTGTGACTATGAGATCACATAAAATAAGGGTAAGGACAATATTGTGTTTGATGTTCTGTCTTGCACATTTGTAAACTAAGCTTCCCTTTCATCTATTTCCATGCCTATTCCAAATTGGTTAAACACTGTACAATAGGCATATGTCAATGAATCCTTATTATCTCCAATAATTCAATAGTTGGCCACTAAACCCTTAACTATACCACATTATTCATGAGATGGTGCTTCTTTATGATACAAGGGTTGTCTGGTGCTTCCCCAAAGCATATATATTTAGTAGGCTATATTCTATGAACTCCATGTTTCTCCATCTATAAAACACTCAAGATTTCTCAAAACTTATGAGTGAGCATAACACAAATTATTTTGGAAGTGAATGAAAAAGTCAATTCAATAGATGGTGGTTGAATGTGATACCTACCAATGCAAAAAGGGTAAAACAACACTCATCCCTAGGTTGATTGAACCCTTGCCCATCCCTACCAAGATTTGGATAGATATTTATATGGATTTTATTAATGGGTTCCCTAAATATAGATGTAAATTGGTGATCTTGGTTGTGGTTGATTACCTCTCCAAATATATTCATTTTTGTTCCCTCAACCATCCCTACACCACCTCCATAGTTGCACAAATTTTCCTAGACCAGATTTTCCATCTTCATGGCATTCCTTCATCCATTGTCTCAAATTATGCTGCAACCTTAACCAACCATTTTTATATGGAAATATTTTGACACATTTACACTCAAATTAAGTTGAGTTTTGGGTATCATCCCCAAACAAATGGCCAAACTAAATTATCAAGAAATGCTTGGAAACTTTTCTTCATTGCTTCACCATAGAACAAAATCAGTGGGAAAAGTGGCTCCCTCTCTTTGAATGGTGGTACAATACCTCCTACCATAATTAAATGAAAATGACTCCATATGAATCAATTTATGGTCAAGTACCACTAGTGTTCCTTCCATACACCCCTAATAGTTTATCAGTTTAAGCGGTCAACACAATTCTTCAAACTTAGGATCAAATCCTTAGTACTTTATGAGACAATCTTCATATGGCATAAAATTGAATAAAATAATAAGCAGATCAACACCATTCTAAGCATACTTTTTAAGTTAGTTATATGGTTTTTTTTACTCATAGCTATACAATAAATCCTCCTTAAAACTCAAAGGGCATCATAAGCTAGCTCTAAAGTTCTATGGGCCCGATAAGGGTTTTTATAAGATTGGGTTGATTGCTTATAATTTGGCACTCCCACCTTCTTCTTGAGATTACCCACTATTTCATGTATCTTTTTTTAAGAAAGTAATTTTCACAAACGTTAGAGTGGAGACTATTTTACTAGAAATTGATAATGAAGGATCCATTCTTCTTGAGCTAGAGGTAATCTTGAACATGCACACTGCTAACTTCTCTCCCTCTCTATCACTGAGGTTTTAATTTAGTGGCATAGAACATAACATGGGAACCACTATTTTATATTGAACACTAATTTCCACATCTAAAGCTTTGGGGAAAAATATTTTTATAAGAGTGAGGGGATGTTATGAACCCATGATATCTCTTCTCTTTACTTTGTTAGTTTAGTAGTTGTTATGGATGCATATGATTTGTAAGTCATCTTGTGAGCATTTTGTTTTATCCCACATTCATGGGAAGTAGTAGTTACTTAGATTAGAATTCATATATAATTAAGTGTTGATGCCAATGAAGTCATCCATGAATTTATTATATTGAGCTTGCTCAAAGGAGGTTTCCCCCTTAAAGTGTCCTGTGATCAATATTAGCATTTTAGTGCTTCAGCTAATTTTATAAATTTCTTATTTCATGCATTTTTATCAATTTGTTATAGGAGGATCCTCTCAAATAGTGATACACTTTGCCATAACCTAATTAAGTTTTTTTATTAAATATTAATAAACCCAATTTATTTAAGTTATAAGTTAGAATAAGTAAACAAGATTGCCACAATTTCTAGAGCATTTAGGGACCAATATATTTAACTCCAACTTTTAATTGATAATTTTTTCATGATATATAGTTAATGAATACATGATCTAATTCTTTTAATGGATCACAAAAGTATAATTGTTTTATCTAAATTAATAAATGTGATAATGTGATTACTAACCAATACATATCATTTCAAAGGATTTAATCATCATTGAGATTCTTTCTAATATGCTTGCTTTCTAAATCCATTATACACTTATTATAAGGAAAAATAAATTTAATAAATGTAACAAATTTCCTTGATAAAATCTACTTCAATTAAGGTTTAACAATTGAAATATAGTTCCAAGGGGCACAAACAATCCACATTCACTTTTAAAAACATCATTCACTCCACTTTGGACAATGTAATGCAGTTGCATTTGGACTAGGCAAGTGGTACACTATAATGCAACATTAAATGTCTTCCAACCAACCATATATCATAAAAAAACATATAAATTAATTATAATATCATAGATAAATCCTAATAACCACATGAAATTTGGTTCCTCAACATTCCATTGTCATTTATTTCTAATTTCCACACTAGATTCACAATAATAAAGCATATGCTTGTAAATCTAATGTTACAAGCCTAGACTTAAGAAATTTATGTGACTTTAAAATTTTTAATAAAATAAATCTAAATATAATTTATCAAATAAGAACCATATTAATCTCAATTACCACTATGCCACATTTTAGGGAATTTTGTAATAATAGGATTAAATAGGTTTCATGCAATCCATTTTCCACCAAAGAGGTGAAAGTTTACATATACCTTAATATTATATATGCATGAGTATAGTTAATGAATTATAGTTTACTTGATGATACAATGTTAATGTAAATATTCCAACACAAGTTCATAACCATTTAACTTCTCAACAATAAACCATTTGAGTTGCCTAGTCAAAAGAGCAATAACCTCAAAATCATAATGACCATCATAATCAAACAAGATTTTTTAAAATTACATTCAAATATTTAACCATGAAAAATATTAATATTTATTCATTATTTATTCATAATAAAAGTAAAAAACTACATTTAAAGGCCTCTACTATAGTTGATTACAATCAACTAATGATATTCATAATGACATGCTCAGATTCCCAAAATGACATAGTTGAATATACTAAGTTTAGAAACTATTAGAGAAACATGTCAAGTAATTTGATGCATAATTAAATTAACTCAACAACTACTACTAATTTGAAATATGAAAAATAATGTTTAACACATTCACTTGAAGAATAAACATCTTATCTAATTGATTGATCATTTGCATAGAAGCTCATTGATCAAGAAAATGAAACACAGTCTATACACTTATACAAATCAAAATGATGTTATTACACATAATAAATCACTAATTTGCATATAAAACTGATTCAAATGAGACCATATTTCATCAAGAAGTATCTAACTATAGACACTAAATCTGAATGATATAGCACCTCAGTTTTGGGCACTTTAAAATACCTATCATGGTTATAACCTTCAATTCTAAGACCCTATCAATGTTGAAAGGCTCATGTTCACTATCGCTTTGTTCCAAGTTACTTATCTTTTGGTCTGACTACTATTACTCTGATTATGAGGCCTTCTATAGTGTATAAAATGATATAAACCTGATAGTTATCCTTCTCTATTAGGTTTGGACTTGCACCTATTTTTTATCTTCATTGACACTTGTGTCCTAGTTAGATGCCTACATTGATGCAAGTGTTAATTTTCAAACTAAGTGTCCAATACCCAAAATTCAAATAATTTTCAAATGAAATGTATCCTAAATGTCAACCAAAGTGCCTTAGTGTGAGATATTTTCAAAAGGGGTTGGTATATATACGAGATCAACCTTCATTCATTCCACACCTACAAAATACCTATCATATACCAAGAACTCAGAAGGAAACTTATCAAGATTACTCAATCAAACATTCAATTGATCAAATATTCACTATTCATACCTATTTCCATATTAATAATAAGATCATTATCCCTACATGTCTGAAGTATTGAAGGAGGATCTCGTGAGCCATATTTTCCAAGTTACAAGCTATGTTACTTTATGTAATTTCTTATCACACATTTCATCATCATGCGCACACAAGATAACATGTAGGGGACAAATACATAAGTTTGAGGCCCTTTTCAAAGTATTGTATATGAAGGTATCACCCATTGATAGAGGGGTCGTTGTAGTAGCTTGACACCATGTACCCACTAACCCTTTTTCCCATAATCAATCCAAAGGTGAGGAAGATAGGATTTTTGATAATTTGACATCGAGAAATATCATGTGCATGCAATATAAACATGCCAGAAGAAAGTTAACAAAAAACCCTTTAGGATCCAAGTGGTTGTACATATATCTAGTCATTTTTCTATATTAGACACTTGCATCCAACTCAAAGACCAACATCGATGCAACTATCTATATCTGACATAAGAATCTAATGAACATTATAAAATCTTGATCCAATCTACTTCCAACTTGTTTCAATATATATATATATATATATATAGTCAACTAGCTAAGTACTTTTGTTTTCAATCTATTGTAATACAAATCAATAGTTCTATTTATTTATTTTTGGTATATCTTGGTATTATAATTTTATAATATTATTTATCTTAGTTTTTAAATTAATTTTCATTCTATATATTTGTTTATCACCCTTTTACTTATTCATTTTATATATTCTTAACACTATGTACCCTTATACTAACCAAAACTTTAGGGTTAAAAATTTGGTGAACCTGGCCTCTTAGTCTTTATTTGAAAACCTATATTGATCTAGGGTTTCTAACCTCTTAGGGTTTTATCTCATGATTGATTTACATATTTAAAACTTTACACTAGGGTTATACCCTCCTCTTATTTTCAAGATTCATGTTCATATGCTTGCAATTTTATTCTTCCTTGATTAGCACATTGAGAATTCAAAATAACTCCATTTTAAAATTCCTTAAAGGTTTTTCATCATCTAGTTGATATAAATAAAAAACTATTTTTATTTTCCAAAATATTATATATATTTCAAGAATTTATCTTAGTAAATTTATACATACATATTGGAAAATGTACTTTTGTTTCCCTATTTTTCTATGTTTGTATCATTTCCTTTTTTTACTTAAAAAACTATTTTATATTCAAACAATTATTAACCAATCGGTTTGTATTGCTTTTTATTTATTTGGAATGTTATGGTGACCCTATCCTTTGGTTTCCAAACCCTAGTTTTCCCTAGGGTCTTCTAATTTTCTTGATTATTGTAATTATTTAGCTCTTAATTTCATTTTCATGATTTATTTTTTCCTGCAATTTATATGTATATTATTTCATATTATCATATTAGTATTTAGAGAATTTAAAATGGCTAGAAAACAACTTATTCCTCAGCCTAACCCTAATGAGGATGATAGTTACCATCCCTATAACCAGGTCAATGTCATCACTTCTTTAGTAAGTAAGGTGTCCCATCTAATAATGCCAAAATAAGGGTATCCAACAAACCTTTCATAAATCCTTAGATGGTACATGTATGTATATTCAGTCTAAAGCCCCTACTGCTTATGCTTATGAATCCATAAAAGATCAAATCATCCTTATGAGAAAGATAATAGAAGAGATACAAAAGAAAAATAATTTTAGTTCTAAGATCACATTAGTGAAAAAATAGATTACATAACTATAGAATACAAAATATGCTATTGTTAACCATGTGTTTCCATCTTACTCTATCAATGATATAGTAGTAAGGTTTCATATCCAAATGAAAATTTACAATAGAATATGTCTATAATAATTGATTCACATATTATATAAAAGGCTACTAAGAGTCCAAGTGAAGTTATCCTATAAATGCTTCAAAAAAAACTGGCTGAACTATCACCTCTACAACCTATAATCAAATCCAAATACTATTGTGTATATCATAAAACACATGGGCATCATATAAATTTTTGTTTGGATTTGAAGCACAAAATACAAAATACAAATGATAGTGGTGATCATATTATTGATAAATAAATAAAGTGACCACTCACATTATGAGCATCTCTCAAAAATCACAAGTACAAAAACAATAAATATGGGTACCAAATAATAATTCAGAGCAAAATCTGTTTACAATGAAATAGTTAGACCAAGAAAATAATACAAGTTTATTTGTCTATAATGATATTAAACTTATAAAATAATATGATTTTGTAAAATAATATCTACAACACTTTGGTTATCAAGGTCAAGGATTAATAAAATGTGCATAAGGCATTATTTGTCATATCTCTACATCTAATCATATTGATCAAGAAAGTTTGGGATATAGTGGCAATATTGATGTAAATCAGTCAAAGATACATTTTGTCAATGAAAAAGAGCAATAACCTACAAATGAGAACAAGTAAAATAATAAAGCAAAAATAGAAAAAATAATTTAAAAAAAAGATCAATGGACACATCAAATATTTAAGACATGATTTCTAAAAAAATAGGTTAAAAATCAAGAGACACTTGACAAATCTAATGTTTTAAATATGGATATAAAAGAGGAAACTACAATCCTTTCTTCAAATATGTCCAAATTCATTGCTCATATATATGGTAAATAATATTTAGATGAATAGTTCAACAAATTATGTTCTGATTCACTTGGTAACTTATTACATAATCTATTCAAGCCTACATGATCTGGTACCTATCGATTGAATCCATCACTAGAAAATGAGAAACTTAGTGTTGATAAATGCAAACCAAATATACCAATTATAAACTTACAAAAATATCATGATACACTTTTTTATTATTCTATGCATGTATATGAAACATCTTGTTCAGAGAAATTTATACATCTTTGACTCCTCAAAGATTCTCATCCTCATATTAAAATCATTGGATAGATTTTATATATTCAAATAATCTAGAGCAACAAAACATTGTCTTATTTATATTATTCTAAATAAATCATAAATCAATCAATGATGGGTTATATGAACCCATTCCATCTATTATTTCCTCACAACCAAAGAGTCCTATTATGCATATGTAGAGCATCACAAATCCTTTAGTTCTAGATATTACATGTATAGATGATCTTTGGTAGAACCACGAGTTTGTTGCACTAGGTTCTAAGTAGGGAGATACGTATAAACATCCATTGGATAAGATCATAGGATAGTTTTTTCTTTTCAAATATTCTAAAAATATATAAAAAAATTAAAAAAAATCAAAAATATTTAGCATTTCCATATCTTATTAGTTGTTTGGCATCTATGTTATTGGTTCCATGTTGGTAGATAAAATATCATTTCTTTCTACATACACATATATGTTTCATGCATATTTTGAGTTTGATATAGTCATATGCATGCACATGATATATGAACATACATATGCTAGGATTTCCCTCTACTCACATCATCATTACATTAGGGGAATCCATTTCTTTAATTATGATACACCCAAGTTAGATTATTATATAACCATTTTCCATTATCACATTTGATCTTATGTAATTACACATTATTTTATCCATGCTTATATATTTCATAGTGTACTATTTATGCTATGTACTTAATTTTCTTTGTTAACACATATATCAAAGGACTAAAATGATATGATTATGTTGGTTGCTTATTATTCCATGATTTCATTTATTATCACTTTCTTAAATGTGCTCTGTTGATGTGGTTTTTATGCACACCAATTCATAACAAGGTAGCCTCTAATGTTTTAAGATCACAATGGAGATAAACTCCATTTCATGGCATGAGTTACAGGTATTTAGTTAAATAACCAAATGATGGAATAGTAGGTAAGGCATGCAGGTTGTTAACAAGGACTGTGTATGGACAGATGATATTTAAAATAAAGTTAAAACTAGATGAGTTGGTAGATGGGTGGATACTAATCTAAAGTGGACATACCTCAAAAATAAACTCCAAAAAAGAGGGAAGGGTAGAGTAGGTAAGAAAAGGCTCAGTGACATCCAAATTTTCCTCTTAGGATATATTATTTGTGGACAAGTTTTTTTAGAACTAATGTTTATTGTTAGTAGCTATTGCACACACACATACAAACATAGTCAAGTAGTTTGGGATAAATTGATATAGGAAACTCAAAGATCTAGGCTAAAGGTTCCTCCTTTTGTAGTAGCTCTTGCACATATGTATTTAAGAGATTATGTCTCATATGAAGGAGGTATATAAAGTAGTTATGACACCCTCATAAAAAACTATATCATAGAAAACACCTATACACATTTAAAAAGATGAGATGGTCAACCTACTTGTAAATAATCAATAATAACTGCTAATTCTTCAATAACAATTATACATCTAAAACCAGCATATGAATCATGACAAGAGGAATTATTTGTATCTACTACACACTCATAATTGTTGAATCAAAACAACTAAAAAGATAAAAATATGATTACATAGAATATGGAAAGAAAAGGCACCAACAAATTTTTTATAATTAAAATTTGATTTTATCTTATATTGATTTTTTTACCCATAAAAATGAGGGCTCTACACACACGCACACGCACACACACACGCACGCGCACGCGCGCGCACACACACACACACACACACACACACACACACACACACACACACACACACACACACACACACACACACACACACACACACACACACACACACACACACACACACACACACACACACACACACACACACACACACACACACACACACACACACACACACACACACACACACACACACACACAAACACACACACACACACATCTATATATGAGAACGGGTTGCCTCATCCTCCTAGTACATACAAACTTGTGATTACATGGTATAATTACAACTTTAGTTCTAATTGTAGTTTCAAAACAATATATAATGTATACATATATTTATCTTAAAATTATAAAAAAAAAGTTGGCCTTTATAATGTGATGTAGCATGTGCATGCTTACAAATAGTTTGGACAACTTTCATATTTAAGTTCTATCAAAAGTAGACTATGAGTACAAAACTAACACCTCTGTACTAGTGTGCACAAAATTGGCCTTTAAACTAAGGCTAGGTGGATGTTTACATGGATGTGATGGTTATGGGAGTCATTGTTATACATATTTGTGATGAAAAATAAGTTTCAACATCAATATTTTTCTTCACCTCCAACTCTAAATAACACTTATGTCCTACATCATGTTGTTGTCTGATAATGCCCAAGTTGAGTAATGAGGGTCTATGCACCCTATTAACCTATTCAAGGAGATTTTCATGCTCTACTTTTGTTTTCTAGAAGTTAACCTTGAAAATTTCAACTTACGTCACCTTTTTTTTAGCAAAACTTAGATCAACTTCAATTTATTCAAATGCCAATCCCTAAAGGCTCTGCTTGAAATTCTTGGATTCTTATTAAAGGAGTTGATCAAAATAAATCCTACTAATAAGCTTACCTATACTATCTCTTGCCTTATATAACTTCAATTCTTCTAGGATTTCAAAATGAGAGATTCATATTCTTGATATCTAGGAATCACTACCCCAACTATTGTAATCCACTATCTATCTTCCTGAGTTCTAATCACCACCAAGTTGAGGGTGTTTGAAGTCTCCAATGGTGTCATCAATTCAAGATGCCTATATACCTTATTAATAGTATAATGATTAAGCAAATTCAAATTATTCTCACATTTTTTTAAGGAATTAAATAATTTATGAGTCTAGGTTATGTGGGGATCCAATTCCTCCATCATTTCATCAATGGATTCTAGAGTATTATACAATTTAGATGTAGCCTACTGAAATTTGGTCTCAATTCCTTGAGGGATATGGACTTTTTATTGCTGCTCCTTTATTGTTATAATTCCAACTCAATCTATTGCCTAGCTATTTTAGTCCCCTCATATAATGTTATCATAGCATCCTTATGAGTTTTATCAAGGGACTTCGAATCCTCAATATATGGGGACTACCTTGTCTTCCTATTCTTCCTTTTCCCCAATGTAAAGACTTATTAACTTTCTTAAAGAATGATTTCTCTTCCTTTTTTGTTCTACATTTTTCTCTTTTTGAACATTAGGACACTAACTAAGGGTTTATAAAATATAGATCTTATAGAAGGCAACTCTATGATTTTGAAATTTGGTTTTTGAGAAGCCTTTGATCTAAGATCAGTTTCCCATAGAGGGATGACTAGTTATGATAGGTTTCTTGTATATGTGTTCTCAGTAGTTATCATCTCAACTGATTGATCCTTTGGTTCTTGCTCCAAATCTCATTTGAGCACTGAGTCAAGAAGGGAGGGCCATATGATTTTACACCAATCCACACCTCCATATTGGGGTAGATGGTGGACTATATACACATGTTTTTATCAGATTTGTTGCTAGAATCTGGATAATACGAGTGCAATGGAGACGTGATCACACAAGTTGAAGCAAGTGCACACCACATAGATGCTAAAGCAATTTGTAAATAACACAATAAGAGAAATTTCACAAGACAAAATGGAGAAACTAAAATCTGATTAGCATGAGATGGCCAAAGTGAGGAATACATATAAGAGAGTACGTAAGTAACTCCTCCATAAAAGGTGGACAAGGCACCCCAAGAGTAGATAGTAACTCCTCCATGAAAGGTGGTGACAATGTGCTAAGAATAGAGAAGTAACTCCCATCAAGGGAGTTACTTAAGGCATTTTTATGACACCTATGACACATCTATGACACACACCTCCACATAAGCTAGCCTATCCCACAAATGTAGGAAAACTCCATGTATGCACAAGAAATACAATTTCCCTAATTAATAAATAGGGAAAAATAAAAACCTACACTAATACCCCACCATAAGTGTAGCTTAGGTGGGTAGTGTGGAAATATAAAATGGGCCCTGGAAACTACGCCTGATGAGGTACCCATGTACAAATGCAATCTCCCATAAGATAGAGAAAAGGAGAAAACCCGTAGGAAAAAACTCCCCCCAAAAAGAGAGACATAAAAAAATTGAAGAGGCTAGAAAACCCCTTGAAGATGATGCTATTGTAGATGTAGACTGCACCCCAAGAAGATCTCGTAGATGAATGAACTTGCTCTCAGTGAAAGGTTTGGTGAAGATGTCTATAACCTGCTCTGAAGACTAGCAAAATATCAAGTCAATAACCTGGCTATGAATAAGATCTCAAATGAAATGCATATGAATCTCTATGTGCTTGGTCTGCTGGTGCTAAACTAGATTCCTACAAATTTGAATGGTAATCTAGTTGTCACAATAAATGATGGTGGGTTGCCTGATAGAAATGCCAAACTTAGAAAAAATCCCCTAAAGCCAAATAGCCTCAGTAGTTGCATTAATAGCTCCCCTGTACTCTGCCTCTGTGGATGATATCGTAATAGCATTCTGCTTCTTGCTAGACCAACTGATAAGACCAGAACCTAGTGAGAAATTGTAACCAAAAGTGGACTTGTGAGTTTGTGAATCACCAACCCAGTCTAAATCTGTATATCTAACCAAGTCAACCTTTATGTCAAATCTGTAATGAATCCTATATCTATGTGAACCCTATATGTAATGCAAGATCCTCTTAGATGCTTTCCAATGCAGCTCATGAGGTTCTTGCATGAATCTAGAAATAAGCCCCACTGTATATGATATGTCAGGCTTGGTGTGAGTCAAGTAGATGAGACTACCAACAAGTTATCGATACTGAGTGGCATCAACCAATGGTGAAGAACAATCAGCCTCAAACTTGACTCCTAATAGAAAGGGAGTTGGAGATGGCTTGCAATTAGCCATGTGAAACTGAGCCAATAAGTCAAGAGCATACTTAGGCTGTGTAAGAGAAATCCCTGAATTTGATTGTGAGATATCAATGCCAAGGAAGTAGTGTAATAAACCCAAGTCTGTCATATCAAATCTATCCTAAAGAGATGCCTTCACGGCTACAATAGCCGATGAAGAAATCTCGGTGATCAAAAGGTCATCAACATATAGAACTAATATCAAGAGTGAATCATCCTACCACAAGAAGTAGACATTGGGATCAGAATGGCACCTAGTGAAACCCATTATGAGAAGGAAGGAATCCATCTTGGCATACCAATCCTGAGGGGCCGATTTGAGGCCATAGATAGATTTCCTAAGTCTACATACTAAGGAATAATCCTGAACAAATCTTGGCGGCTGCTCCATGTAGATCTCCTCCTCTAAGTCTCTGTGAAGAAAGGCACTCTTCACATCCATCTGATGCACATCCCAACCATGTGTTGTGGAAATAGCTAAAGTGAGTCAGATAAAATTCATCTTTTCAACAAGTGCAAAGGTCTCTGAGTAGTCAATGCCTGCCACCTGTGAGAAACCCTTAGTAACCAATCACGCCTTGTACTTATCAACTGACCCATCTTCTACAAACTTGGTTCGATATATCCACCTGCATCAAACCATCTTTCTTCCCTTAGGAAGTGAAGTCAAATCCCAAGTGTGATTTTTGATTAAGGAAGAATATTCTTCCTCCATATCATTATCCCACTCAGGTACCCCCGATGCCTCTCAAAAAGTTTGTGGATCTGAAACTGAAATAAAGAAGGCATGTGGATCTATCTAAAAATCCCCCTAGTACATCTATCATTTATGGGATCTCCTGCCCAAGTGCCAACACTCTCAAGTGTCTGTCTGGCCCAAAGTGGCCCAAAAGTGGGTGAGTCTGGTGCTAAATCCTCATCCTCTAACTGACTAGAGGTGGATGACTCTGCATCACTATCCTCACTGTTTGAACTTAAAGAAGAAGAAGATGTCTCTAGCTCAAGAACCTATTGAGGCTAATCTGAATCTGATGAGGAATCATCATGAAGAATTAAATCCGATGAGGGAGAAGAAGTGTCAAGTGTTGAGTCTCTAGGACTCTCCTAAAAATGGACATTTCTTTCGATAAAAAACTCATGAGTGACTGGATCTATAAGGTGATACCCCTTAATACCATCTAGATATCTTATAAAGATGCAAGGCTTGGACTGACATTCCATAGCTTTACATTTCTTCTTCAAAATGTGGGCCATGGCTAGGGATCCAAAAACTCTAGGGTGCTCAACATCAGTTTTCCTTTTATGCCAAGCTTCAAAGGGTGTTATCCCTTTCAAAGCTTTGTGAAGAACCCTATCTTTAATGTAGCAAGCACAATTGATAGATTCAACCTAGTACTATGGTGTTAGGGATTTGGAGTGAATCATACAGCTACCCATCTCTTTCAAGAACCTATTCTTGCATTCTGCAACCCCATTCTGTGAAGGACTGTAAGTGATTGTGCACTACAAATCAATCCCTCTATAGTGCAAAACTGCTCAAATATGATGATGACATACTCCCCTTCATTATTAGTTCGAAGAACCTTGATGGATTTCTCACTCTATTTCTCAACAAGAGCCTTGAAGTCTAGAAATTTTTCAAACACTTCAAACTTTTGTTTGAGAAAATATATCCAAGTGTACCTAGAGAAATCATCAATGAAAGTGAGGATGTACTTGGCCCTTGTGAAAAATGGTTTGGGAAAGGGTCCTGATACATCATTGTGGATTAACTCCAAAGGTTGTGAAGCCCTCCAAGCTTTGCCTTTGTCAAATTTTGCTTCGGGATGCTTCCCAAGGGAGCACCCCTCGCAAAGTCCTTTTGAGAATTGGACACGAGGCAATCCAATGACCATGTCATTATTGAAAAGTTGTTTAAGATAGTGGTAGTTAAGGTGGCCAAACCACTCATGCCACAATTTGCTAACTCTATTTGAATGAATCAACAATGCTGTTGGAGAAGAATATGATGCAAAATGTGAGAAGATGTATAACCTGGCTTGGTGATCTGCCCTACCCACTACCACTGTAGTATCACTATGCAACTCCCTGATAGCCACTAAATCTGGTGAAAACTCAATTGTCATGCCCCAACCAATGTGAGTGATTTTGTACACTGATAGGAGATTGGTTGAAAGAGAAGGAAAACTTAGAACATTATTGAATGTTCATCCTTCCATTTCAACTAACCCTCTCCCTACAACAAAACTGATGTATCATCCCCCAAACTAATTGAAGTCATGCTACAAGGCTCTAAAGATGAAAACTCAACTAGTGAAGATCCCATGTGGTGAGAAGCACCCGAGTTAATGACCCATGAAGATGTGGAAGCTATTGTAGCTACAAGGGCCTTGCCCTTTTCTTTCTCCTTACCCTTGCCTTTTGCCTTGGTAGAATCTTGGGTAGATGAATTCTACTTGATGGACTCAGGAACACCTATGTTGTTCTTCTCTAGAAGATGAGTTAGGTGATCTATTTGTTTCTTCATGAATTTGTGTTCATCATGCCCTATCTTTTTACAATAGGCACACTTAACCTTATTCTTCTTAGGTTTAGCATTGGAAGAGGCAGTCACAGTGTTGTTTTTGGCAGGATTGGTATTTTCTTTCTTCTTCTCCTGGTCCTTGTTCTTTTTCTTCTTCTCCTTTTTTGAAGTCTTATCCTTACCATTTCTAGATATCAAAGCTTGGGGTTGAGTAGACTTCATTGTGCCCATTTGAATTAGCTTATCTTGCTCCCTAGTCAAGTCAGCAATGAATGAATCCAAAGAAGGCATTTTCCATGTAGTGCCAAGGGTACTTTTTGTGACATGGAAAGTGGAGACAAAGACTGAATAACTTAGACATAACTTTGTGATAATAGAAAGTATGAGTTTATCATCTTTCTTCTCTATCCCACATTCTTTCAATTGCAATCTAAGGGCCTTAAACTTAGTGAAGAAGTCTTGTAGGGTGTCAAAGTTGCTAGGACTTAAGACTTATGAGTTCATTTTCAAGCTCATGACCTCTCATCTCATCAAGCTTCCCATATAAATTTTATAAGGTGTCCCATATGTCATTAGGAGTCTGGGAGGATTCTAGATAGAAGAGAATTTTGGGAGACACAGACAAGCTCAATAATCCATAGTCTTCATCACTACGGTTGCACCACTTGACCTTTTTAGCATCAGTGTTGGGTTTTACGTCAGTTCCCATGGTGATCCTATACAACCCTTTGCTTCTAAGAATGATTGACATTTTAAATTTCCATTCATGATATTTGAAGGGTGTTAGGGGTTTAAGTTGAAAAGAATCCATTTTTTTCACTGAATTTAGGTGAAGTTGTGTTGATTGCAAGTTGTGAAATTATGCAGAAAGGAGAATGAAAGGAAGTTGTGAAAAGCAATCCACCCCCTGAAATGTTGAGCCCCTCAAAATATGCAATTTTACACTCAAAAGACATCGAAATAAACTGAAAATGCATCTTAGAGCAATCAGTGCAAGACTAAAGCAAATAGGACGTCAGACTCAGCCAAAAATGCATCTCAGGAGACCCAAATTTTGGCACTTTATAAACTAGTGCATTTTTGACAATGAAAAATTATATGCTATGGAAAATTGAATTACAAACACTTTTTAAAAAAATGGCACCCAAAATCGAGCTATTTTTTGCAAAATATTAAAGGTACAATTTTCTTGTAAACTAGTGTTTTTGTAAAAAAAAGCACTAAAACATTAAAAAATGCCTTTTATGGGAGAGAAACTAGCCTTCCAACAACTCGTTGGATTCATAACAGAATGAGGAATCCAAAGGAGGTCTTTGTGAGGGGGAATTGACCTCCTGCCAACCCAGGCCTCACCCTTCGTCTTCATAGGTTGAAGATACAAGTTAAAATTCAAACCTCCAAAATTACCAAACTGTCTAAAAACCTTAATACTCAGTCAAATTGACTGATTTTTGTTTTTTTACAAGTCAATTTTCACTAAAATTTTTTAGTTAAGGACAGAATGGATAGAATGGCAAAGTGTTTAAATGGTCCACATGGGATGCTGAGCATGAAAGAGGGTGCTTTTTTCAAGAAATTACAGTCCTAAATTTAATATAGAAAAGACAAAACAATTTCAGACCTGTGCTGGACTGTACGACCTATCTGAGGCATGGCAAAAGACTGTGGCTGAATATTTCACCAAAAAATAAGGGTGCTCTACTAAGACACCAAGTAAAATAGGAAGTGGCATCTAAAAAGGGCATAGTTTATAATTTTTAGAAAAAAACAAAACCAACCTGTAGACCTGGGCCGTACGACTAGCTTGGTTGGTGGAGTGGCAGCAGAAGTGGTGTTGCAGGAAGAACTACTATGTTGAAGGCATGGAAACCAAAAAAGGTCAATTGAGGATCTACTGAAGCATGGCAAAGAATAGAAGTTTGGCACCTACCTCCTTGTTCTCTGCTCAACAGTGGTCCCTGAGTGCATCAACCTACAAATTTATCTGCAAACAACTTGTCTGCTAGTGGTATTCTGCTAAGACACCCAAATGCAAGGATCCCAATGAAACTAACCAAAAATGATATATATATATATATATATATATATATATATATATATATATATATAATTTTAGACCAAATCTAGAATAAAAAAATAAAGAGAACTCCACTTCTCTTGATTTCAAAATAAGCTAAAAGCATAATCACACACAAGATTACCAGGTTAGCTTTAATACCATATCAGAGTTGTTTCCATAATTTGGATAATACAAGTGCAATGGAGATGTGATCACAAATGTTGAAGCAAGTGCACACCACATAGATGCTAAAGCAATTTGAAAATAACACAATAAGATAAATTTCACAAGAAAAAATAGAGAAAACCAAAATTTGATTAGCATGAGATGGCTAAAGTGAGGAATACATATAGGAGAGTATGTAAGTAACTCCTCCACAAAAGGTTGACAAGGCACCCCAAGAATAGACAGTAGCTCCTCCATGAAAGGTGGTGACAAGGTGCTAAGAATAGAGAAGAAACTCCCATCAAGGGAGTTACTTATGAAATTCTTATGACACCTATGACACATCTATGACACACACCTCCACATAAGCTATCCTATCCCACAAATGTAGGAAAACTCCATGTATGCACAAGAAATACAATTTCCCTAATTAATAAATAGGGAAAAATAAAAACCTACACTAATAGTTTTCCCTTTTTATCCTTCCTAAAGAGGTTATAGTAGTATCTTGGGAAGAGATGGTGAAAGGCATTGGTAGGTTTATTTGAGTGGAAGATACATGGAGATGAGGGCTTTCCAATGCTATTTCAACCTTACTAGAAGACCTTTTTCTAGTCTTAGGTTCAACTATAACATTCTCAAAGGGAATTTTAGTAGAAGTGGAAACATTGGGAGAATAGAAACAATAGGGGTAGTAGTAATATCCTCTATCTCTGGTGTGAGTAGAGGTGTTTTTACCATAACACTTAGGGGAACTAAATAAAATGTACTTATTAAATACAAGGGTACTAAAGCAAATGAAATTTGGTAAGAAGGGACTGAAGTCTTGTCCTTCTTACCTGATCGTTCATCTTTCATTGGTCTCTTACCTTTATCATCTGTAAGTTCTAGTGCCTTTGCTCTTTCTAATTATTCCTCTTCCTCCATTTATTATTATGCTTGTGTTGGTTGTTGAATTGAAGATGTATTTATGTGTGGTTCATCAAAAATTGGGTCTTTTGTGAGGGTAGGATCCCTTAGTTTCCTCTTATCATAGATTGTAGACTTTTTAAGTGGGGAGGAAACTCATTGTATTGAGGTAGTAGAAACCTCTATACCTATGGATTTATGCAATGGTGGTGTAACTAGGTGATTTTAGCCTTATGCATCATAGGAGTCCATGTTAATTAATCCTCTTGAGGCCCTCTATGCTTAATTTCACTCACATTAGTCTCTATCTTCACGTCCTTCAATAGTTGGGGAGTTTATTGAGAAGGTTGTCCTTATTATTTTATTGATTGCAGGGATTTGTTGATCCAAAGGTATGAAGTATTCCATCTTCTAAGGGTGGAAGTCTTGTCATCATTTCTTGAACTAAAATTATAGGTTCTCCTTGAATGATCTTCAAATTTTGTTCTTTCAAGCTTGTAATTTGTGCCCTTTACATGACTTAGGTGTCATCTTTTACATTTGAGAACAAAATATCATGGTCATTGGGAACATGCTGGTATGGAATACTAAAGCCCTAGATATGCTTTTGAATTTGACCATGAAGATCATAGTCTCTATAAGACAAGGTGGACAACTAATAATGTTTCCTTTTATTGCCCACATCCCCAAATTGTTTCCTCATTATATATCACATTCAACCTATGATCATGTGGGACCCATAGAACACAATTTTATTTTGATTTATTAGATCTTCTTCTACACTCCACCAAAGTTGGAATGCAATCTCTTGCTATATGAGCTTATCAGGTACATACTTAGGGAGGCATATGGGATTGAACTTATTTTTGATGACCATAATCACCGTATAGTTTAGATATAAACAATAGTCACCCTGAGGTGCCAATGTATCTTTTATAATTTTATATATCCTAGATAGTAGGGGCTCATTAATAGCTTTCCACACCTTTAGATATACATCCTCTATAATCTAGGTGATATGCTTAGTGAATGCATATATGTACATGAATGAAAAGTAATCATAGATGTGATTATTTATGTAGTCCTTAGTTGGGATACAAAGCTCCCCATAATCCTTATGCACTATTCCCATTACAACATTGAGTATATGTGACATAATAAAAAATGTCCTATTGAATTGGACCTTTTGAATTTTTGTATAACTTGTTCCCTTAGCTTAAAAATGATAATCTCCCCTAGGGAAAAAGTCATGTTAGATTTCATCATCATGTATACAAGTGGCAGCCAATCTAAGTGGATAAAATGGATACTTGGCATACCATATAGTCTATTCAATTGGTTCATCCTGATGTGGACCCCATTCTAAATTTTTTGATAGGTATTGGGGATTTTCCCTTCAAGAAAATAGACTCTTTAGGAAGAATTCATGATCTCAAATCTTTCTCAATTGAATTATTCTTGTTTTATGTTACCACCCTATGCATATTGAATATGGCATCTGAATCAACAAAGATAAATAACTTTGAAAATCATCACCTGAGATACAAGCTGAAACCATTTTGTGATCCATGTGATGTAGGAAGATGTCTTGTGTCACCTTACTAACAAATAACTAGTCCCATAGTAGGTCGATATAGGGCATAACCTTGGGCTTGGTTTCCATGAAGAGTAGTCTTTGTCTATTGAGAGAGAGAGTAGGTATATCACTAATTGGAACTATGTTGGGGATAAATATCTTTTGTGAGAAAAGGTGTTGAAAGCATCAATGGCATCCCATAATTCTAATTAGTTGGCATATTTATCATTGAAGATTATGGAATTGAACATAGTGTTTGTATAGTTTGTGGAATCCTTAATGGAAAATTGGGATGGTGGAGGCACTCCTCTTAACACTCAAGATGATGAATCCATTGCAATTTGATTGGTTTGCTCAAATTCAGTTTCTTGGACTATGAAAACTCCTTTCTATTAGTTTATTTTGTATATTCAATGCACAAGTGGCTAGGGATTTATTCATAGAGTATAAATAGATCTTGGAATTTTCTTATGATAAATGAACACATCGATATCCTCAAGTCATTGATATAGATTTCACATTCAATTCTAGTTCATGTGCTTTTAATTCCCAATGTTCATATCCTTGCTTTACCTATACAATTCAAACCTTATTAGTTTAGTCGGTAGGGAAACAACAACTTTATATTCTTTAGCAAGTATCATGAAGTAGTTCTACTTTATTGGCTAAGTCTAGTAAGCCTTTAGAAGTCAAGAGTCAAGTTTTGTGTTGGGATTGATCCAACAATTCTCATTAATTAAAGGATCTAAATATAATCCCTAAATAAAATGTTTGAAGACCAAATCCTTTGGAATAATATCTTAGAAAAATGTCCAAATAATTCCTTTGAATAAAAGTTTTGATATCAAAATCTTGAATAAGGAGTTTTAAATAAAACCAAAGGAAAATAAGGGGAACCCCAATCATAAATTGTAAAAAAAAATTATAAAGAACAAGTCCCAAACACAACCTCCAAACATGAAATCTGATGAAGACTATCCCAAATTTTTGTTTCCAACAAATAAGTCCCAAATAATTTATCCAAGGAATAAATCATAAAAAATTTATAATGAAAATATCTTGTGAAGAAATAATCCAAACATAAGAACCAAAAAAAATGTCCAACTACCAAAATCTCAAAGGAGTTACAAATAAAACCAAGTCTCAAAACCTATATAAGTATAGAAATCTTGTAAGGCATTAATAAGTTAGTCTGAAGTGTAAAATATCATTGTTTGTACTTATGAGTGTTGAGATTAAGGAGCAATTTGATAAAATTTTCACAGAATGAAAGAGGAAAACTTAACAAATGAGGCCAAATAAAAAAAATGTGGGTCCCCATTTCTCAAAAAAATTAAAGGGGAATGTTGTGTACAATAAATGGTGACTTATAAGGGGAATAATCCCAAGTATTTGAGAACTCATAAATTTGGTTAGCAACTTCAATTCAGAAATGAATCATGCTACAAAAAAATATTCAAATTAGAAATATAAAATAGACTCTTGATTACATCATACACCATACTTACCTTCATATCCATGGATCTGTGTGTGATAAAGTGACATTATTTAACCCTTGTTGTGAGAATATTTATAAAGACTTAAAGTAGTTTTAGGTTTTGATCTAGTTTTTGTGAAGCTCAATAAATTAGGGAAGCTTATTCATTGCTTTATTGCCATCTAGGCATCCATATCCCTGATAGAGATACCTTTGGGTTCCTTATCTCCTCTTCCTTCATTTCTTTGAGCATGATGTGTGCTATACTAACCTTATTTCATCATGTGTGCCTTTGATCCCTTTTTTATTTTATTTGGGTTTTATTGATTGATCCTTTTTTAACACATTAGTTTTTTTATATGTGAATGAAAGAAGGAGAGATGAAACCTCTATGAGTTGGTGTAGATATAAAAATAAATTAGTTACCAAAGCATCCCTATCAGCTATATCCACACTAGTTATTATCACTTCCAAATAATTATAAGTATGAAAAGTGTGATTGATGTAATGGAGTGGGAAATTTTTCTAAATTTATATAAAGTATTGGAAAGTAGATTTTACACACCTTGTAGAACTATTCAATTATGACACATCCTTGAATAACTATCATTAAATACCCAAATCTTGAATACCTCAGACACAAAAGTATAACTAGTTTGTGAATAGGTCCCAAATTGTGAGTCCCCTTGCATTTTCCTTTTCCCAAATATAAATTTGAGAATGAATAAGATCCTAGATAATATGATGTTAATTTAGTTGTGTTAGGATGAAATAATTTATATTATCATGGGAAACAACAAAATGAATAAACTAGAAAGTGGGAAAACTAAACTAGAAAGCATGAAAATTAAATTAAAAAGCAAGAAAACTAAACTAGAACCTATATCATGTTTTCTTCATTAGTTGGGGGAAACTTTAGATGGTAAAAAATGAATTAATGTTTCAAAAATTGTCCATTGACTGGATACGTAAGTTCATCACCTTGAAGGTTCCTTTAAACAAAATGCATTGTTGCCTAAGATCTCTGAAATTTGGTATGGTCCAATCCATAGTGGGGCAAATTTATCATGTTTCCCTTTATTTTCATGGAATTTATCCCATAGAAGAAATAAATTGAAGATCCTAAATGCTTTGAATTTTTCCATTTTTTCAAACCATCTTTTGACTATGTCTTGATGTTTATTGAAAGTTTGTATGGCCTCAATCCTCGAGTCTTCCATTTCTATTACATCTAGTAATTGATAGTTTTCTTTTTCATTTTTTTTCATATACTCCATGAATTGATAGGTCAAAAACTTTATCATGATTGGGAATACTACCCATAATCCATAAACCAACAAATATGGTGAGGCCTTGAGGGCCTACTTATATCTTGTTTAGTTTGCCCACAGGGCATAATTAAGTAGATTATGCCAATCCTTAGGCTTATCTCTAACCAACTTATTAATCACATATATCAGATTCTTATTCATTTATTGAACCAATCCATTTCCCTAAGGATAGTGGTTATAATATGACCTAATGGTGATATTATTTTCATGATCCCATTCAGTGAATGTAGTTGATATGAATGCTGGCCCATTATCACAAAAAAAAGAGATGGGAGTGTCAAATATAGTTATTATGTGTTATTATAAGAATTAAATCATAACGTGTGCTCTATAATTATTTGTGGCCACTACCTCAGTCCATCGGGTATAGTAATACATGGTAGTGGGCACAAACTTATGACCTACTAAAGAGTTTGAGTTAATGACACCAATGAAGTCCAACCCCCACTAGGAAAATGGCCTTCTGTTAATAATAGGTTACAAGTGCATTATTACATGTACTTATCTCTTTTATAAATATTGGCAATCATGACATGTCCTTACATGGGCATGGGTGTCCTTGAAGATTGTTCGCAAATAATATTCCATTCTTAGGATTTTGTGAGCTATGGTATTCCTAGATGGATGAACACTATACTATCTTATGGTATTTCTATATCAAATTCCTATAGCTTTGCCATCCATTTACCTCTACATTAACTCAATTAATAATGTGACAAGGTAAGCTTGATATCAGGGTCGGGCATGATAGTGATAGTCTTATTTCTCAAGATGTAGAGATGGAATTTCTTCACCACTTTCACAAGAGAAATGATTTGCTTATCTATCATGAAATATCTAAGTTTTTCATCCTTAAAATTCATGCTCATGAATGCAATAGAATGTTCAGTCTCAATTCTTTGTTATATTATGACAACAATAATTGTATGTTATAATGTAAATGATATAAGTGGAAGTCCTCTATGAAATTTAGACTAATCAGTATTAGGGCCTAAGATATAGCATCTTTGGTTCTTTAAAAGACTTTTTGGCCTTAGATTTCCATTCCACTTTATCATCTTGTTTGAGTATTACATTTAAGGGTCTCACAATTTATGTAAATCTTGAGATGAACTCTATTAAAAAAATTATTTTTCCAAAGGACTTGAGCTCCTTCTTACTATTTGGCAATGAAGTATTTGAAATATGCTACATTCTATCTAGGTCAAAGATGATCCCTTATTTGGTAATTATATGTATCAAAAGCTTATCTTTAGTAACTCTAAATATGCTCTTTTTTGGTTTCATCAAGATGCCAAACCTTTGGCATCTTTTGAATATTTACTATAGATGGCCTACATGATCATTCCTATTTTTTAAGAAAATAGTAATGGCATCCATATAGATGATTATACTTTACCTGTCAATCCTTGAAATACATTATCTATTTCTCCCTAAAAGGTGGCTCCTACATTAATTAGGATTAAAGTAATCATCTTGTATGTATAGGTACCCCACTTTGTGGTAAATGCAATTTTCATCTTATATTCTGATTGTACCA
This sequence comes from Torreya grandis, assembly GCA_037957365.1. Taxonomy (NCBI): domain Eukaryota; kingdom Viridiplantae; phylum Streptophyta; class Pinopsida; order Cupressales; family Taxaceae; genus Torreya; species Torreya grandis. Next base: position 3,452,890 of record JARHVA010000435.1, read on the forward strand.
ACACTTAGTTATAACTTAAAAATACATCTAAGAATGACATTATTTTAGAGCCACTAATTATCTGAATAACCTCATATAGGGAGGGTAGTGGATAGTTGTGCTTCTCAGAAGCTTTATTAAAGTTTATAAAATCAACACATTATCTAATTTCTCCATTCTTCTTTCTAAATGGGACTAAATTGGCCACCTAGGTAGAATGTTTGATTGGGAAGACTATCCTTACACTCAACATCTTTTCTAATTCTCTTTGAATGAGAGGTTCTAGGATAGGGTTGATTAGTCTCTATCTTTGAATGAATGGCTTGTGGTCTAGTTTTAGTGGAATTATATGGGTGATGACCTTTGGGTCATAAAACTTCAAGTCCTCATACATCCATGAAATCACATCTTTATATTATGAAAGTAAATATTTCACCCTTTGCATTTATTACAAAGTGTAAGTGAGGGCAAATTCTCCCTTTTGAAGTCAGACTATCTATCATTGGGTTGCCTTTGCTACTAATCTTGAGGATATATATAAAATGATATTTATAAGGAGACCATTCCAAGTGGGAGATGATTTTATTTGAGCTAGATGACACCTTCCTCATCTAACTCCTCTTCACATAGATAACTAACTTATTTATCATCAATGATTTAGGGCTCAAATTATCCCAAATTGGGTAGAAACTAGATGATATGTTGGTCATCATTGAAGACTTGGAAATTATCTATATTTTTAGGAATAGAAATATATGGCACTATCTCAATAGATAATATTTTTACCTTTGATTATTGGAGAGTCTCCAAATTGGTAGTTGAAGTAGTTAGTTAATCCATGGCTTGGTTTTGTTCCATAATAATAATCACTATATTGAAAGCCTCAAAGGATTTAACCAAATCCCATGTTATATATTTATATATTTTCAAATATGATATCTTACATTGGTATTTATTTTTTACTTGATTGAATACCAGCTCTGAATCCCCATATACTAACAATTGTTTGACATTGTTTTTAAGGGCAAGGTGTAATCCTAAAACCAATGCTTCATATTTGGCTCTATTGTTGGTGCAAGGGAACTATATTATGTATGATGCTAGGAAATTTTCCCTTTTGGATTAATCAAATAAATTCTTATTATTGATCTTTGTTTAGATCTAGGACCATCAAAGTGGTGAGTCCATAGCTAGGTAGGGTCCTGTGATTCTATTTCTTATATTTCATCTCATGTGGGAAAAGTATAAATACCAAGGATAGGGGATTCACAACTTACCTCATCATTCTTGACATTTTACTCTATGATAGGATACTTAATCCTTGGTTCCCAATAAATCTATATTTGGTTTGGAAGGCCTCTCTAGGGTAGCCAAATGTGAGAGAAATTTATTGATAGATATCCATTGAATGCCTTAGACTAGTCCCTACTCAACAATAGTCCATACCATTTAGGTATGTCTACTACAAATATTTTGATAGTCATCTATACTTGTGATTCAAATGATACTTAAATACACACATTAGTCAGTTCTCCAATTATTGGTACCACTTTTTATCTAACTATGATACTATTCTCTTTGATGGACTTAGAGTTAAGCCAAGATTTTGACAAATAGAAGCAGGAATCATAGTTTCTAAAGCTCCAGAATTGACTAGGAAATTATGAATATTTTTACCAAATTCTCAAATGGTTAGCCAAAAAGGTGGTATCTCTAGATTGCTTTTGTATATGACATTGGTGTTAGAGGCCTTTATTTTCTCTATAGAAGATTTTGTCTTTTCCATAGGGGCCTTCATTATGATAGACTTGTTGGCCATTTTTTAGCCCACATATAAAGTTTTGAATGGGAAGTCATGTAGAAGGGTTCCTATTGAGAGATTGTTCTAATGGTTAAATAAACAAATAGAGTTTTGGATGGAATGAGTGGACCGAAGGGATCATGCAGAGTGCAAAGCTTTTGAAAAACTTTAAACTTGCTTAAAATGTATTTTATCAAATTCTAAGGGGATAGGTATACAAGATAAAGAAAAATGTTCTTAATTAGGCTTCATGTTGAAACCAAGTAATTCGAGGTCATGAAACAAGTCTCCATAAGATTTAGGTTTTCATAGTTCATTCAGGCCTTTATGGATCAAGGAAAATTTTAAGCATGAGTTCAGAAGAGCTTAAAAACCTTAGAAAAGCTAAGTACACTTTTCTTTTGGCTAAGTCTTTACTTGAGAATTATTTTAGATTTCATTAGGCTAAAGCTAAATTATTTTGAACCTTTTATTTGACTAAGTGTTCATTCTTTTAGGAAATTTTTTTTGTCTTTTTTGGCCAAGTGTCAAGAATTATTTTGGAGATTTTGTCTGAATGAAAAGACCCAAAAACCTAAATTCTCTCAGACATTTATCCCAAAAAAAATATCTAAAGGGTCATTCTTTCAAGAAATTGGTCCAAAATAAAAGACTAAAGAGTCATTTTTTTGACAAATTATCCTAAACAAAAAGCCTGAAGGGTCTTTTTTTAAGTAAAGTATCCAAATTGAAGAGTCATTTCTTTGGGAAAGTATCCCAAACAAAAGTTTGAAGGGCCATTTCTTTGAAAAAATTGTCCTGAGAAAAAGTTATGAAGGATCATTCTTGCAAGAAAGTTTCCAATACAAAAATCCCACTGACAAAAGTCTAAAAGAAATGACCAGGGGAATTTATGTTCCAGCAGGGTAATGGTGGTTGCACAAACATCAATTTTAGGCTAGGATGAGTAGTAGTTTGAATTCAAAAAGCTCTAGGATGGTCCTACAAGTTTCAAATTCAAGCATAAAAAATGATCATCGATTTTCAATTGTCTTGAAGACATCCACACAAATATCAAGTTAAAATTCAATAATTATCCATTGGGGATCAAAGATTGATAATCGTGATAATGTAAAATACGTTTGCATAGATGTCAAATATAGGCATGTGGACATCAAATTGAGACCTCATGAAGTAGTAATTTGATTTAAAATATTTAGATCAATGATTTAAATTTGATCATATAGAATATCGAATAGTGATTAGTGACTAAAAAGTTAATATGGTTAGATAGATCAATAGAGCACAAGGTCAAAAAAGTCAATAAATCTTGAGGATAAATGCATACATGAAAATTGGCATAAGTGCATTAATTTGTCATAAGATCAATGACTAACATTAATTTGGATTATAAGGATTTAATATACATATATTGGTCAATATGTTAATGATCCAAGTCAGTTTTTGATGGCCAATAAATAGAGGGTAAACCCAAGACATTTTTGACAAAAGTCGATGAGCCATTTTTTAGCCAAGGCAAGTAAATACAAAGAAAGTCACATTCAAAGATGTCCCATGATCAAAATATAATGTATATTTTAAGATTTAAGGGGGAAACTAAAGATCTATAAATGTAGAATAGGTATTTTAGGATGTAACATAGACAAAAGGGTGGTGATTGAGTGCCAAAGTGAGATCAAATATTTGGTGAGTTATGTCACATCAACATGAGAGCTATAAGAAAACCAATGAATGTGATTGGTTTTCAATCAATATAATGACATAGATATTTCATTTATAAGGAATGAAGAGTTGGTCCTCATTAAAAAATCAATTAAAATATGACATAAAGTCCCAAAATTAAAAATTGGTGATTGGATAGAGGTAGCTAAGCATTCAATTCTTTTCCAAGGCCTTTGAAGTTATGACTTCTTGATAAGATAATGAATCAACATCCTCAAAAGTAATAATCCATCAAAAGTCTTTGGGTCTCTCTCTCTCTCTCTCTCTCTCTCTCTCTCTCTCTCTCTCTCTCTCTCTCTCTCTCTCTCTCTCTCTCTCTCTCTCTCTCTTCTTTTTTCTATAAATATAGGATTTTAAGCCTTAAATCATATCCCTCTTTTTGTATGACTAGACTTTGCCAAAATTTGTATTGTAACACCTTTTGATGTAATAAAGACTAAATTGCATCATTTTCTAAGCTAGATTGATTTGTGTTCCACGAATTAATGTACTATGGTTAAGTGAATGTATGTTCCTTGTCTATGTCTAAATTTTTTATCACCATTAAAAAGTGCTTAGTAATTTTTACAGGTCATTATAGGTGTAATTTATAGTTTGTTATCTAGATTAAAAGTGGATATTTACCCTCTCATGCTAATTTGATAACTAATTAATGCCTTATTTTGAGATATTTATGTCAAATTGATATTATTTAGTCTTTAATATGTCTCATAGTATGTCTTGTGTTAGTTTGAGTGATCAAATCACTAGTGCATCACCCCTTTTTACATGCTTTCATAAGTTATTGTCAAAATCTGTCTCTCTTTTCCAATCAAGTGCTAGTTTAGGATTAGTATAGGTGATAGATCCAAAAGGAAGTCAAACTTCTCTAGGGTATGATCCATTATTAGGATACCCATAGCCTAGGATCAGTCCCATGTTGGACTAGATTTGAGCAGAGGTCCTGAATAATCCCCTTCTCAACTAGGGTACAAATCTAGAACACCAATGAGACTTCCATAAGAGTTATTTTTATTTATTAAACTAGGCCAATTCATGAAGGGTGATGTTTTATTTTATTTTCTTCATGTATTTGACAATATTATACCCCCTCTTCTCTATTCCTCCTTATTCCAAGGTTGATCATTTGCTTTTGGGGGAGGTGGATTATTGTCAGTGTTTAGATTCAATAGAATAGATATACTATTTGGAAGAGTAGACATTGTGAAGGGCTTCCTGTTCCTCAAGTTCTAACCACCTTTTTGAAATTTTTGGAAGGCATGGATCTCATCAATGTTATCCTCTAGTATATTATCATCTTCACTTGGGAAAGGAAACTCATGAGTCTCAAAAAAACATAGTAGTGTTTGAAGAGCCAGAGTCATGGTGGAATTCTAGTCGATTATGCATCAAATCTTATCTCACCACCTCTCTTTGAAATATCTCAAAAGATTCACAAAAATCAATGTAGTCATGTTCACCATGCTGAAATGTGTTATGAATTTTGCACTAGTTGGGCAAAGCTATCTCTACTAAATTTATTTTTGAAGGCTTACTGGACTAGTCTATATTATTTACAGGCCTATTGAAGGGTTTATTATACCTTTAGAACCCAAAATTTTGATTATTATTTGGACCATTAACATTACCTATTTTTATTTACATGTCAATGAAATCATTGCTTAACTTTTGACGCATTTTTTGTATGGCATGTATCTTTGTTTTAATAGAATATCTGCCCTAGGAAATAATAGTAGAGGATATAAATGGATGATGATTCTACTGGTAACCATTTCCTTGTGCATGGTTATTTAAGAAACTATATTTTGTATGTGACATCTACATCTAAGGAGGTGATGTGTATAGTTGATTCTAACTAAATGCAGGGATATTCTACTTCACATGTGGAATTGGATTCAAAACTAGAAGATCATTTTTATACTAGGTATGCCAAAAACTTGAGGATTAATCTATCTATCAATATTGATGGCCTATTCATGGGATAATGATAAGGTGTTGATAGTATAATCTCTTCATAAGAAGAATCTAGAGCATTTTTGTACATTTTTAATGCTAACACCTTTGCTAGTTTATAAACTAGGATCAACCAAGTATACATATTATAGAATCTTGCATTAAAGTCCCAGATTAGTTCATTGGGCTCCCTCTTCATGATATTAAAGTGTTGGTATATCAAACTGGGGTTTGTGACCTACCAAAACTATGAAAAAAAAATATTTTAACACTAATTCCATGAAGTAATAGAATTTTCTTTAAGACTAAGGTACCAATCATAAGTAACATCCATTAATGTGAATGGGAAAAGTTTACATGTAACATATTTATTAATAACATTCATCAATCTCAATGAATCCTTGAAAATATTGATGTGTTCTTATGTCATTCTTCCTTCTAAAGGAGAGAGGATGGTATATATTTTTTAATATTCGTCAATATGTCATGCACATCCCCTAGGATGGAAATAGAAGATCTAACCAACCAAGGTTGTTTAGCCATAAGATGATTAATATGGAGAGAATTCCTTATTATGGAAGGTGTTTTAGATCTATTATTAACACATGTAGTTGGTACAAATCTTGGAATTCTATGATTTGAAAAAGGTGAGACTAAAAGACTAACATAAGCTCTAAATCTAGTCACTCTCTTGGGTGGCTCCATTGCAACTCAATGTATAAATTAACCTCTTTTATCAAAAGGTTTGGGCCCTTTTTATAGCACCACAAATAATGTTGATATAGTTTTTATGCACACCAATTCATAACGAGGTAGCCTCTAAAATTTTAGGATCACAATGTAGATAAACTCTACTCCAAGGCACAATTTTTAGGTATACGGTTGAAAAAGCAGGTGATAAAATAGTAGGCAGGGCATGTAGGTTATTAACCAGGACTATATATGAATGGATGGTATCTAAAATAAATTTAAAATTTCATGAGTTGGTAGATGGGTGGATACTAATCTAAAGTGGGTAGACCTTAAAAATAAACTCCAAAAAAGATGGAAGGGTAGAGAAGAAAATAAAAGGTTGCGTGACTTCAAAATTTACCTCTTAGGGTAGATTATTCATGGATAAGTGTTTTCAGGACCAATTTTTGTTGTTATCAACTACTACACACACACATACAAACATAGTTAAGTAGTTTAGGATAAAATGATATAGGAAACTCAAAGATCTGGGCCAAAGGTTGCTCCTTTGGAGTAGCTATTACACACACTTAATTAGGAGATTATGACTCAGATAAGAGAGGTATATAAGGTAGCTAAAACACAATCATATAAGAAAATATCATAGAAAACACCTCTACACACTTATAAAAATGAGATAGTCAATCTACTTACAAATAATCAATAAGAATTGTTAATTCTTCAATAGTGATTTCAGATCTAAAATCAACATATTAATCATGAAAAGAAGAATTATTCATAGCTACTGCACACTCAGAATTACTAAATCAAAATAACCAAAAAGATAAAACTTGATTACAAAGAATATGGAAAGAAAAGGAAAAAACACGTTTTTGACAAAAAATTGATTTTCTCCTATATTGATTTTTTTGACCCTTAAAAATGAGGGCTCTAGAAATATGTATAGACTTGCGATAGGTCACC